>PVKS010030514.1:0-24318 GCA_004027875.1 Aplodontia rufa
AAGGGAAAGGGAAGGGAGGGATAAGGGAGGGTAATTGGGGGGGGGCACTCCTGGAGATAATTGCAATATCCAGAATATTTACACATTTTATACACATTTTATATTATTTTGTTAAAATCGTGTAAGGTTGTTCAAAAAATAATAATAAATAAATAAAAAAAAAGGAGTAGATGAAAATGGCTACATTAGACACTGGCAGAATGTTCTTTCAGCATGTACTGGAAGAAAGGCGCAGGAGGATCTGAACTGGTGAACTGTATTATTATTGTGAACTTTTTCTCCCACATTCTAAACATTTTAAAATTAGTTTACAAGGTTTCCCCACATTGCCCACAAAATACTTTTGGGATTAAATACCAATCCAATTATAACTATATTTAATGGTTGTGCAGTGCAATTTTCTAAGTATCAATTAGCTTTAATTTGTAATGTCATTTAAATAGCCAGGTCATTTTTAACACCCTCCCTAATTCAGAGCAATATTACCTATTGTATTTTTCAATACTGTATAATTAAATCAAACACAATTCCATTAGTGACATTTTTGTTGTTTAAAAACAATCTTCAAAATATCATATTTGGGGACTATTTTATATTAATGCTCATAAAAATGTATTTTTCAAATAATTAAATGACCATGGTAAAAATTATATTGTGGCTTACTCAGCTTTATTTAAAACCACATAAGATAGGTTTCTATATTACATTTGTTTCTGAGTGTCCAACTGTCATTTTAATGAAAAACATTTTGACATTCAAAAAAGGAGGCCATAATTTACATTCTTTCCAAATATGTGTGAAACCAACTGTAATTCAAACGCATGAAGACATAGGTGTTCACACAACCATGCCTGCAAACATGCATGCACAGGAGCAATACATGTATACCAAACTGAAAAATATACGCTACCATTGTTAGAGGCTCAACCTGAAATAGATTTTTATTTGAGTTTTGGAGAAACTGAAATTCTAAAAGTAGAAGTAAAAAAAAAACAAGACAAAAATGCATTTGAAAGATAGGAAAATATTCATTTATTTTTGGAATTTGATATAAATTATCTACTTATTATAGTTATATACCAATAAGACTTTTACACCAGAATTACTTGAAGTAACTATTAGAAATCAGATTTTTGAACAGTAATGACGACATCCTGAATTATGTCCTTTTTGTAGCTTAGAAATTGTGCCCCAAGGAGTGAAAGCCATTGTGGGACAGTAATGGTGTGACCTTTATTTAATTTTTAGGAAGTCACACTATTAATGACCATCCTCTCCAATAATAAAAGATAAATATTCATAGACAGTAAGTCTGTGAAAACAAAATGAGGGAAGCAAAGGTGGCAAGTAAAACATTTCATTATGTAATGTCCAGACTTTTGTGATGAAATGTTGCATTAATTGTGTAAAAGCATTAAACGGAGAAAAGAAGATTAGCACTATGTGGTTGAACTTTTCATTTTACATACAGTGAATTCTAGTCATAGAATGTCAGAGAGACAGAGCAGGTAGGAACTATTTCAAATCATTGTATTACTGATGAAATAAAGTAGGAAGTGGGAAATTTGCTTGGACTTGTACATACCAAGCTTTTGAAATGAAGAGCAATTAGATGAGCTGAAAACAGTTTAGGAAAAATTAAATGAAATGGAAAAAATATTCAACATCTTATCTCTCAAGTATTTCATTTACAAATATTGGCCATTATTTATGAACCAGATGCTGATACTACATTAAACATCAATAAAATTCATAATTATATTTTATTGGAAAGAGAACAGTACAAACTAAATATATAAGAAAGCATTGTGTTATAATAAAGTGTGAAAAGGTAGTGAGGACAGGGAGAGAGACCATTTTAAAATAGAGAAGTCGTAGAAGATCTCTTGGGAGAATGTGACATTAAGCAAAGAGCTAAAGTGAGGGTACAATTCATGGAGCATTTCTGACAGAGAAGCATTTCTAATGAAGAAAATGGCAAATGCAAAATTCTGAAGTGGATCTTAGTTAATATGCTTATGAAAGCCAGGAGATCAACTCCACTAGAGTGAAGAGAGAGAGAAATGACCTATCAAGAACAGAATATATATATATATATGCATATATATATATGTATGCATATAATTTTAACAGGATATATGTACATGAATATATATATACATGTATATGTATATATATAATGTATGCATATAATTTTAACATAGGATATATGTACATGATTTATATTATATATAATGTATATATATGCACATATAGAAGTGTGTACATATGAATGTATATGTATGTATATAGATAATATAGGATTTAAGAGCAGGATCAGTATTGCCAAAGATGGGATGCCACATGTAGGATGAACCCATTAGTGCGTATCTAATGTTTAATGTGCTCTCTTACATTTAACAGATTCTCATCATCTAATGAAGTTTGGGACCTTTAAGTGGTTTTGACTGAATTCCTCTGTGCAGTAGTAATGTGTAGCACTTTTGGTTTGAGTCAGATAAGACATATTACTTCCAATTGTTTTTACCCTCAGCTATGACCACCTTGGAGGAGGGTTGTTCCAGATTATGCAGCCTCAAAGCAGGAGGGACACCCAAACACCATCACATTCCACCTAAAGGGTAAATAGGTAAAGTCTTACTGTGTTTAGCCACAGAGACTTAGAGGGCTTATCAATTGCTGCAGTGAGCATTAATTATCCTCATACATGCACTTATTATGTTAGAAAGCAATTTAAATTTATTAAGTCAGTCAGAGCTCAGGGTATTTTGCTTAAAGGTAAAAGTTAATGTGAAACTGTGCAGGTACTATTACCCAAAATACATAAAATGACTTATAGTCAAAATAACTGACAGAAACTAAACCATAATGTGAACATATTCGTTTTTAGGGAGATGGCTTTAAATTATTTTTTGCATGAAGCTCTTTATTCTGCTTTTTCCTTGATATTTCTTGAAACTGGATAAACTTCACTTGTAAGCAACCATGTATAAAAATGATAAATAAAATTATCATTTTTTTGTTAGGACTTTGGACTGTATTTATCTCTTTGTTATTTACAAGCTAACTATCTTGAGTTAATCATTTGGTTTCTTGACTCTTGGTGCTTTGATTATTAAAATGGGTGTAATGATTTACCTGTCTAAATCTAGGAGGCTTACACAGATCACCTTAAATACATGCTTCCATGTCTAGTCTTCATAATTAAAAAAAGCCTATTTTTCATCTCTTTGAAATTATAAAAGCTATTTCAGTAAATCCCATTAAATATATCCATTGCTTTTAATTCCTATATTATATTTGAATCCAGTAATGTTGACTCATCTGATAGAATTCACATCAACATTAATTATTCAATGTATCTCTTTTTTTTCCCCCAAACTCTATACAAGTTCTTCATTTATATTCCAATGGAAGATAGAATGCCAAATATTTTCTAATTAATGCTGGCTATTTCAGAATGACAGATTTTTATTTGTGTACTATTAGAAATTTAATTTTTAAACTATAGCTTAAAATAAATATTTACTGAATACATACATACACATATGCATCTCTATAGAAGGGTAAAACACCAAATTGTTTAACCAGACTTTCAAGATTTATGGTAAACTTCAACATTTAGATGCCTTTCAACATTTAGATACCTTTCAGTCCTCTTCAGTCATTTTAGCTAGTCCTTCGCTTGTATTTTCCTCAGAACTATTCCTTTCTCTCCTGTGTGTACAGAAAAAGGGAATTGAGGACTTCTCAATGAATGTTTTCCAGACTACTCTAGAATATGTTCCTAGATGGAATTCATGAATGAGAGTCAGTGGTAAATATTAAAGTTCAGGATGGCAAGAGACGTAAAGTATCTTTCTTCTTGTTTGCTTCTAGAAGCACCAATAGAAGAAATATCTCCTTTGTGTCTCTAACTTGAAATGCACAGGCCTGCTATGGTTTACTGTTCCCTTGGATGACTTTATTTCCAAGATTCTACTAACTTTTATTTTCTTTTTATTGCCAAACTAGAAACATTAGTGATTTCTAGTTCTCACTTGCATGATTATTTTCAAGTTCTCTCATTGGCTTAACAGATATTTTGGTTATTCAAATAATAAAATGGTTTCCTTCTTAAAATTATTTTTTCATTTAAATTTTTAAATGTCTTTATTTCAATTATTATTATATATTTCAAAAATTATTTTGGTACTAGGGTTTGAATCTAGAAGTTAACCACCAAACCTGACTCATAAAATGGTTTTTGTTTTCCTGTTTGGATCCTAAATGATGCCAGTTTCAGCATCTCAAATAGTTCCTGGAAGCAGATCTTCAGATGGTGTTCTGAAATTGAGTTCCTCATTTGCTTGAATGTTGAACACGTTGATTACTTATTTCTAGGCAGAAAAATCCAATATGGTAGTTTCTGTGGTATATGTCCCAGAAACTCTACAGTTCAAGGATGTGGCCCAGCTACTGGGGATACTCTTGAAGAATGGTTTCTAGTTCTCAGTCTCCTCATGGATTGTTTCAGCTACATAGTTATCATGGAAAAGATTATATTTTCATGAGCCATGGGCATTCAGTCACTGATCAGGGCAGATGTATTAAGGCCTGGCCATCTTGACCCAATTCATAACAATTCCTAAGGGCTGTTCTAGCTCCTGAGATCCTTGTCTGGTTGTCTCATGCCTAATAGCTGTGTATTTTAAAGGCACACTGAACTCTCCTCAGAGTCTTTATCTAAGAAATACCATCTAAAACAAGATTACCTAAATTATTAACAAAGGTTGTTTAAGAAGAAGCTGAGGTTTTGGTTAGTCAAGCAGAGGATGTAATAATCTAATTTACATATCATATTGATGATACCAAGTGTGCTGAAAATCTGGAGAAAAATATGCTTACCATAGCTTTTGAAATATTAGCTGATATGCAGAGTGAAATCAAGAGAGCTTCTAGGAAACCCTTGAAAAATCTTCTCTTATGTCTCAGAATTACATGACAAAAAAAAAAAAAATAGAACCTGAATCTAATTGTGTAGGATGCAGAATTAAGAAAAATAAATTGAATGTTTAACCTTAACACACAATTTTATGATAAACTTGGAAATAAGTGAGAACTTGATGCTTCAGATGGAATTATATGAATACAATTAAAGAGGAACATTGAACCTTTAATATCTTAGGGCTCCCTTACTGAAAATAGGCCTCTCTCTGCAATTGTGGAAAATACCCTTCTCCTGAATAATGACTTAGGAATGACTTCATTTTAGGTTTGCTGTCATGTGGAAGGATACTGATTCTTTTAAATATTCCCCAGTGACATCACATTGCATTAAGGTCTACATCCAGAGCATTTCCTGAGGCAAGAACAGTAAGGTGATCTCCAGGAGGATATAACATATACTCAAGATCATTGAAGGTTAATTGCAGTCATCAGAAATCTGGGAAACATGCAGGAGGAAAAGGCACAGCATTGGATTGGGCGAAATTTATTCTAATGAGCATATTTCCTTAAGTTTCCACATTCTAGTTCATTCAGTTTGTTTTCTCTTTAATTGAAAATTTGTTTCAATAAAGATATACTTTCAATAAAGTTTGGGTGTTTGGTTTTGCCTTGAATAGTATGATGAAAGAAATCCAGTGAGATAAATCTATTAGGATATTCCCTCCACTAAGCCATTGAGAAATGCACCCACTCATAGACACATGCAAGATAAAGGGATGGTGTTGTAACTGTTGTCTGAAGGATGGAGTACATATGCAAAACATGGTTATTCATATGGGACCCCTGACTTTAAAGAAAAATAACAGAATCCTGAACCAAGAAAAATCAGATCTTCTATTTCACTTTTAAGGACACAGAGGTTATAATTGCCACAGGAGACACTAAGGATGTTCAGAAGTGCTTAATTGATTATGAGTTCTTTAACAGTGAAATAGGTGTGTAGAATACTAAAGTGGAACTGATTATATATTGGGGGCATTTTAGATCTGATAATGAGAAACCTGACTTTAATAGTTCCCAGTCATAACTCAGTTTCCAAACCTACAGCCCCATAACCTAAAGAGCATTTAAGGAAGAAGAAAACTCCTCTTTCCTTCTTTCCAAAAATAACTGTAAACTCTAAACAATTCTTCGGAGATTACACACACACACACACACACACACATACATATATAACCTGCTTTTAGGCATTCTGCAGGGGAACTAGAGCTACCTGTGGCCCTGGGAGTTATTACTGGGAAAGGAAAATATTCAGAGTTTACAGGAATTAGAAAACAGGAGCACTGGATGGATCATAATATCTGAAGACACAAAAGGGAATGTCCTCACATTCCACTGATTATACTGAACCTCATTTAGACAATTTGATAAGCAGATTTAGTATGGATGTTTATACTGGGTCCAGTGGGTACATGCTCCTACCTAGTGGTGATTTCCCCAGTTCCATGGTTGGAATGGCCAATCTCAGTATTTCACTTGAGGCCTTAAGAAAACAAAACAGGGGGATATTATTTGAAGCAGAAGCAGAGGTATTGTTTCTCTTATAAACAAGTTGCCAAAGTGGAAATGACCTTTGCAATTTTTGCTTCCTAATTTTGAAACTGGCTTTGCTGATTTAAAATTCCTAGTTCCCTAAGGCAAAATGCTTCCAAAAGAAGACACAAAAATGGCCTCATAAAATTGGAAGATAAAATCACCACCTGGCTGTGTTTGCTTCCTTACACTTCTGAGTCAATAAGCAGAAAAGAAAAAAAGAGTTATTCTTCTGGCTGAGGAGATGGATGCCCATAATTCCCTCTGGTGTAAATTATGTGGCTGTTCCAAAGGAAGGGCACAGGAGAATATATATAAATCCCTTTATGTCTCTTTATATTACATTGTTCAATAACAATGACAGTAGAAGACTATAGGAACCCAATAATGGCAGAAAAATATGGGTTTAGACATCTAAGGCATAAAACGTTGGGATCTCCTACCTCTAAAGAACCCTGACCAAATTTCAAATGCAGGGCTGATGGGGAGAACTGCTTATTCCCAGGGATTCTGATCTGAGATGAATGCAAAGAACAATGAGACTCTGTATATCATCTTTCTGATGATATACAGAAGAGGATGAGATCACTGTTATTATTAATTTGAAGGCAGACACATGAGTGAATTCAATGAGAGAGAAGAAGAGAAAAGGAGAATAAATGGCAAAAACCAACCAACTGAAGTAAAATGTGCCAATGTGTTGCTGTGTTAGCAATGTGAAATATTTATTTCCCTGTGTGTAAAGTGTATGAAATGACTTCCGATGGACTGGTTGAACCCTGAAATGCAACATACATATCACAAGAGCACTAAGGTATTGAAGACTGTCTGAGCTCTTTGTTTCAATGCTACTTTTATAGGTTCAAAGGTAACCTGGATTCCAGACAGTGGGATATCTATTTCCCCCAAAAGGAGCATAGTTAAGACAGAGGAATAGCAAAGGAGACAAAACAGAGAATTTCCCATCATGCTCCATAAAAGCCCAGAGAAGGACCAAATAATGCCAACTTCACTTTCCTTGTTTCACATCAGTGGAGACATTGATTTTATTGTCACTCTAAACCTGTGTTCTTGCCCATATTTTAAATTTTAATTAAGCTGCAATTAATTGGTAGCTTCAAGCGGTATTGATCCAAGACCTCTTCTGTGTAGACTCTCGGAAGTTCATGGGTGTGAGTGGACAGCATCCTATACATCTTTGTAGGGGGAAAATGCTTACATGCAACATAAATGAGTTCTCAATACTTTATATGGGAAAGGACTTTTCAAGTTGAGAGTACTCACTAATTACAATATAAATTCTATGCATATTTATTGCTTTTAATACTTAAGTTCCATGTCAGAATGCATTTTCCATGTTAGATGAGCCCCTGATGCACACCAGCACATACAAACATGATTCCTCTTGAGCTTGTGCATGTGCTGCTGCTGCCATGGTCACCAACAACTCCATTTACTTCAGACTTTCAACATGAACTCACACCACAAGCTCTCCAGGGAATTTCTGGCCCTCAACCTCATACTTGGGCTCTACCACTGATCCCTCTTGTTCTAAGACTTCTGGCTTCTTGGGTTTGTTTCTCTGCCTATCTAGTGGGCAGATGGTCATTGTGGGACTATCCAGTCTCTAGTCATGTAAATCAATATAATGAAATCCCTTTAATAATAATGTGTGTATCTACATACACATGCACATGCACATTTATATATATTTTATTAGTACTGTCCTTTTACAAAACCCTAATACAGCACCTTATATTAATAGATTATATACATTTTGAAGATGCAGAAAAACTTTAGGGAATTAAAGATTAAGGCAAAAATACAGGATTGTAAATATGTTTTTCCTACAAATAAATTCCGTTTGTGCCCCTGATGGAGTGTGCACTATCCAGTGGAGATCAGTGATCTAATGTAGGGTCACAAGAGAAGATAATTATATAATAATGGAGTTAAACACTTATGGTGTTTTTGTCAGTGACACCAAAATGTTCAGGGTATTACCAAACAACTAAAAAAATGATTTTAAATTTAAATTCTGGGTTTCCTTGGATAAAAAGGAGGGAGATATTTCAAGACAAACAAATACTGAAAAAAGAAAGAAATAAGATATATAAACTGTTTAGTTTGATGAATCATGGCATGAAAGGCCAAAGTTGCAAGAATCAAAGTAAGAGGGAAGCATAGTCAAGGGGTAACTATTTACTGTGACCTGATAAAGTGAGAATGTCACACTGTTCGTGGTGAGAAATGTTGAAGCATCGTAGAAGAGAAGTAATGTGGTCAGATAACATTTCAGTTAATTATTAAAATTATGGGTTTATTTCTAACTATATACAGGAAACTAAATCAGAAACTGCTACATGATTTACAGCCAGAAATGCTGGCTGTTCAAATTACGACAGTAGAGGATCTGGGAACTTAATAAAAGAGAGGCTATAGAGTCTGAGGGGAAAAAAAGGGGTAAATCCAAAATTTCTTTCTCTACTCATTATGCAGCAGTGTCCAAAAATAAAATGAGCTTTATATAAGGTTTTATAAAGGAGGGGAAGATAGGAAAGGGAGCCATATATGTTTGGACCCTGTGATTTTGGGACTCCGGTAGAGAATATGAGGGGAACATATCCAGTGAATTTTCGTGTTTGAAGTTAAACAAACAAAGAGTCTAGAGGCTTGAAATATATATTTGCAATTTTTTAATGTATAAAAATCAGTTGAAGCCATGGTGACAGATGCAATCACTCAAGAGGGATGTGTAGATTGAGAAAAGAATCAGGTCTAAATATAGAAAAAGGACCAGGTAGGAGATAGAGCAAAAACGATCAAAAATATGAGGGGAATCAAAGAGTGTGTGGTGTTATAAAAGCCAATTAGGAAAAATGTTTCAACATTGCTAAATTCTACATATAGGTAAAGCTAAAAAGTGATTGAAATATAGTTGTGATATAGAAGAGGTAAGGAGAAAGAAAATATAACTGGTGGCCTTAGATGCAACTCAGCAGAGAGAAGAAGGAAATAAGTTATAAATTGTGAGCCTGGGGAATATGGATAAATCTCAGGAAATGCATGTGGAAAATTGGAAAGATAAACAAGATGGCATAAAGGAATTCCAGTTGAGCAAAAAAAAAAAAAGGTAAAAAAAATTGAAATGGCAAAGATTTAGAAGAAATAAGAAATGAACTCAAATGCAAAAATGAATAATTCTACTCTAAAAAGAAAAGTTGCCCTCATTTTCTCAGATGCAAACAATTGAAAGACTTTAACTTTGAAAAAATTTTATGTAAGGGAACAAAAATTAAAGAATCATAGTAAACAGTGCATTAATTAAAGTTTTAGGCTAAAAATGAGACAGGAATAAAACAAACAGGAGTTCCACCATGGAAAAAATGTAAGCACTAAATAAACTTTAAGCAAAAGCATAGGCATTATCAAGGAAATCAGTTGAAGTTGGAAACTATTTTTATTGTTATAAATGTGTAATGTTGATTTATTTTCTCTAGATAATTTTAGCTGATTTGGTAAAATTAAAAATAAATTATAAAAAATGAGTTTTTGCTATGTAAATGAAGGAAGAGGACAGGGTTCAGGAGAATCAAATTTGCTCTTAAAAGTTTATTTGGAAGCCAAGCATGGTGGTGCATGCCCATAATCCTAGCTGCTCGGGAGGTTTAAGTTGTTGAAGAGTAGCTTGAATCCAGGTGTTTGCAGTCAGCCTGGGCAACGTAGCAAGACAACTTCTCAAAAATACCTATATAAATATATTAATAGAAGTTTAGGTGAAACATTCAAGGTTAAAGTAACAAGTATGTGTGGTAATCTTAGAATTCGTTCATGTCAACTCTTTGGATCTGTATACATTTTTCTCAGTAATTACACATATATCCAATTGTCTATTTGATAATTGAAATGATGACAGATTAACATTGAAATCCTTATCACTTCCTCTAAAAAAGTAATCAAAGCCTTTTAGTTGAATTCTATCAATTTATTATTTATCTATTAATTTAATGTAATTTTTTCGTGTGTTAAGGACTGAATACAGAGGCACTTAACCACTGAGCCAACATCCCCAGCCATTTTTATTTTTTATTTTGAGAAAGGGTTTTGCTAAGTTGCTTAGGGCATAACTACAGTGCTAAGGCTGACTTGGAATTTGCCATCCTTCTGCCTCAGCATCCTAAGTTGCTGGGATTATAGGCATGTGCCACTGCACCCAGCTAATTAATTCTATTAGTATTAATAAATGAAAATTTAATACTCAATTTCTCATTATCTCTTATTGTTTATATTCAAAACACAATTAATTGCCATTGATATTCTCTTATTTGCTATTCTGGTAAAGATTTTTGATATTTGCTACAAAAATGTCTTCTATGTGTAGTAAAAGTTTTCAAACTTTAGATCTGTCAAGTCTAAATTCAAATTGTCTTTTTCTGTGAGATGGATTGTACATTCTTTATAGATTTAACCTTTTAAATCTATGAAAATATAATCAATCTATTTAAATTTTGAAAGTAAATAGCATTCAAGAAGAGATAAAGGCACATGTGTATATATAAATTTATACAATATCATGTATTTTTGCATGGTCCTAGAATTTTTCTTCTTATCAAAATTATTCTGCTTTTCTCAACCTCTGCTTTGTTGTTCTTTTTCAGGAACTTAGCAATAAATGCTACTGTCCTTCTGCTCAGTTGAGAGTGATAGTCTGGGCCCTAAGCTCAAGCCAGGTGTGCAACCCTCTGAGAATTCTTAACTCGGGTTGATTTTTTCTCAGATTTGCATTTGTGAGTTGAGGTGACACTTCCACTCACTATAAACACAGGGAAACTCACCAGCTCAATATTTCTCTCCTATCATGCAGCTCAGAGTATGCATCTACCCATGATAGGTTTTTGTACGTTGAACCCATGAGACAAGGATGTGGGTTAATGAGGGGATAGAAAAAAATGCAAATGAACTTGAAATTCTGTGTTCTCTATTTTTTTCTCATTGGGGAGTGTCCTGAGAATTGAACCCAGAGGCACTTTACCACTGAGTCACATTCCAAACTGTTATTACTTTTTATTGCAGGACAGAGTCTTCCCTAAATTTCTTAGGGCCTCATTAAGTTGCTGAAGGTGGCCTTGAACTTGTGATCCTTCTACCTCAGCTCTCCCAGTCTCTAGGATTGTAAGCATGTGACAACACGCCTGACCTGTATTTTTTTTTTTTTTTTGCCAAAAGGAATAAAGGGGTTTTTGTCTATTATTCAAGTTTGTCATATTTTTTGGTATCTTTTTAATTAGACTGTGCACAGCATTTGTTAGAACCCTCTAATCTACAGTGCATAGTACCAGCACTGTGATATTATCAAAAGTACTGGCAGAGTGATACTATCAAAAGGTGTATTGTACCTTACACTTCCTTTAAAATTCTTCCAGTACTTTTTATTCTTTATATAAGCTACTTCTATGAATTTCTCTATTACATTATTTATTTTGTGTTTCACTAAACCGAAGTTATGTATTTGTAAGTCAATATCTCCATATGTACGTATTTTATAATATAACTCCATTTTCTAAAAAGTATTTGTTAAATGAACTGAGTTGATATATAAGTATAGGATAATTTATGAATGTATTGGTTTAAACGAAAATGAGAAAGATAAATATGGAATAATATATTTCCTGTCCAACTGTTGGGAAAATAGCTAAAGTTATGATCACCCTAATCTTTATATTTCTTACTTGGAAAAATTTTATATAAAATTTAAATATTATATTGTATATGGTGTAGTTCCCAATAACTTTTAGTTTATCTGGCATTTCACTAATTTGACAAATAATTACACAATGTATGATTGTTGAGTATTATTTTTAAATTATGTCATTATGAAAATCAGTCTTGCCATGTATTAGTTTATAAAAATTATTTGAACAAATTAACCCACAATTATCCAGCTTATGATTCACTTGATTTAATTTTAAACTGGTATGTCTTGAACATGATGCATAAGTTTATTTTCTCCAAAACTTCAGAAACACTATTCCAAGTCCCTGAGATGACAAATCAGTGTGTGTCAGATTTTAAGACTGACTTCCTCACATCAGTTGATCATCAATAACTAGGAGAAAGAATTGAAAACTTAATTTCAAAGGTAAAAACTTTCAGATTCAAAAAGACCAGAATGAAAGGTACAAGAAGCAATTTCTTTGGTTGCATTATTAGGTAATAAGAAGTGGTCACTTTACTCTTTGATTCTTGAACGCCTTTAAGTGGCTTATGGAAGAGAAAATTCTGTAGCATGGTAACTGATTAAAAACATACACCTCATTTATAAATGAAAATTCAGTTAATGTAATCTTGTTTACTAGTATTATGTAAAATGATCAATAACTAATTCTATCATCGCATTAGTCAAGCTGTGTTGGTATTGAACCAGTGAAGTCCATGGATATCAGTTTACTGATTACCTTCTTAAGTTGGTAAAAACTCTTCTACTGGAATTAACATAGCGTGGAATGTATTGATGATATATATAGCATAGTCAGATGTTGAATCAGGAAGAATTGTGAAGGTCACAGAAAGCAAATTGAAATCTATATTAAATAATTATTCCATATAAATAAATCACTGGCCAAATTATAATCTAAAAGCACTGGAAGAATTTGTGTCCAGTCAGCAACTTTTCTGCCTGGTATCACACACAAGAATAGGGCAGGTTGCTGTTGTGAGAAATTGGAGGGCTCAAAATGCAGGACTTCCAGGAATCTGAGCTTCTACTCAGACTATGCACAGCTCCTGTTCATCTACAATCGCTGCTTTATACCCAATCACAGTAAAGTCCACATTGCAGAGAGAAGGTGGGGGACCGACATCCACAGAGTGACTACTTGACTCCCGCCAAACGGACTGTAAGGACTATCTTTTGCAGTAAATAACTTCAGATAAGCATTTCAGAGGACACAGATATTGTTACTCACTGGAGCTATGTTACTTCCTTGATACCAGTCTTCAGTGCTGCTTCCCTTTTGCATCATCTAGCCACTGCAAAACAAGAAGCACAACTAGGTGTACCGGATCCTGGATATTCACCATCGTTACTCTTTCTAGGTTAAGACTATCATGTGTTGTCATGTATAAATATATTTTGATATCTATGTTGAGTCAAATAAGATGAACGTGATTCACAGAATAGCAGATGACAGCAATATAGATTTGCTTTGGAAAATTATGTGTGTTCTAAGTTTGATGTGTGAAATACTACCATTGACAATTTGTTGGTGCTGTTAGACTCCCTTGGAAGTATCCTTTGCCTGTTTGGTCATGCTGGAGATGACAGCTATAAACTCTGTCTCCTAGTGTCTCTAACAAATGTGATTTCTCATTGAATTCGAACAATATAAAACATTGATCACAAATTAGAAAGTGATGAAAAAGAGGACTCAGGGATTACATATTATTCTTGCCTTTCCTTTCTCAACACAACCCTGCCAGTCGCAGCATTTCCTCGTAGTTATAGCTCTGGTTTGATGATGTCTTTTCCACAATGCCTTATTTTGAAACACCTCAGACCTACGGCACGTAAAGGCTCCCTGCTATTGTATCTTACTGCTCCTGGTTGATTTATTTATTTCTGTACCACTTTAAATACTCCCTATAACAGTTAGTATTTGCTGCCTCATCATATCTGCCACAGTAATTTCTTTTGAGCATTCGTTCTATTTTATATGGATACCTTGACTGTCAATATGCATGACCTAGTTTATGGATGGAAGTCATATACAAACATGTGTATTGATTGCATTGTATTATTTGATTGAAAGCCTTAGTTGAAAAACTATTTGATACCTCAAATATTTGCACTGTTTCAAACATTCCTTTAGTAATATATTTTAATACTGTTATAATTTGTTGATTAGGATATTTAGAAAAGCAATAAATAATTAATGCATAATATAGCCTAATTCATGTCTCTTATTATAGTTACTTATTATGTGGTATTTTCTCCATGATTATAAGAACAATGTTCCTTGTATGGAACTCGTGCACATATGGCAATGTTAATAAATGAGCAATTGCAGTGTGCTAAACCAATAGGAATACATTTACTTGCTCCCAAACATGTGTTCTGTTTTATGAGTAAGATTCTGATATATCATTCCTGAGGAGACACCATTTGCATAATTATAGTGCTACATAATTCACTAGGAAATCTTTGTTTAGCATGCAATTTTTGGAGCTAGGCATTAGAACATACTATAAATTTAAGTAGTGTTCCTGCCAAATTTTAAGTAACACAAAAGAGTAGCAGAATCATGATAGAAATGGCCTCAGAAATATCTAAGAATCTAGTAGTAGTACTAAGAAGAAGACTGATAAGGATATGGGAAAGGAGGTAGCAGAGAGAAAGAAAAAGATGCATTATTAACATTTTACAAAGAACCTATATTCCTTGTGTCATCTATTCATTACAACATGGCCAAGATTTAGGTACAATTATTCTTATAATATGAAGATACTGAGGGACAGAGAACGATGGGAAGGTGAACAAACTTAAGTATTGAGGGGTGGGTTTTTGTTCGTGTAGCCTGTTAGTGTTGGAGCCACCAGCTTAACATTTATCACAGATCGCAGCTGTAATTAACATTGTCACTTTTATCCTTTTTAAATTCAGCTATTCTACTGTGCATTGCCTACATTTTTTAAACTACTTTTGCTCATTTCCGACCAGACTCAAAAAGAAGCATTCACCATTGACCCCAATAAATTTTCAGTGTCCATTCACCCTATTTATGTTATTATTTCCTGGCTCAGCTAATGCAGATGGCATAATTCATAATTTGTAATTATAATCACACCTATGCTTATATCTTCAATTTTCTTATAGCAAGTAACTTCTATTTCTTTCTGAAGCTAATCCTTCCTCTCTCCTCTGTTTATTTACCTGACAAAAACTAATAAATAATACTGACCTAAACACTAACCTCATTACTTTTTAACATTGCCTTAGTACAAATCTCTACCTGTAAACTCAGTGTGGCTTTAGAAAACATACAAACACCTGGGTAATTCCACATCAAGTTCATGACCCCAAAACTTAAAGTAGACCTTTGTTTCTATCTGCTCCTTTATGCTTCTTGTAAATATTCTCGCTCTCCTCCTGTTTTCTTCATTTTCCTATATATGGCTATGTGCTTCCATCAAGGTCAGGGTTACCTTCTTTCACTGAGAATATAAAGTGATTTTTTACCATCATATAATACTTTCTTTTGTTTTGTACTGGGGATTGAACGTGGGGACACTGAGATTCATCCCTAGTCCTTTTAAAAAAATATTTTAATTTGAGATAGAGTTTTGCTAAGTTGCTGAGGCTGACTTTGAGCTTGTAATCCTCCTGCTTCAGTGTCTGGAGCCACTGGGATTATAGGCATGTGCCACCATGCCCAGTGTAATAGTTTCTTTTTGATCTATTCTTGCTGTGATATTTAATGTGTATAAAGTATGTTTCTTTCCAGAACAAATCCCACTGCTTGTTCAGTCCATCTAAATACCACTTGCTTACTCATTACACCTAAAACAGCCTAGTTACCATACACATCATCAATGTTTTAAAAATAGTTTTTAGCCAATAGATAAAAATCACATCTATTTATGAGGTACTATGCAATGTCTCAATACTTGTACACACTATGCAATGCTTAATTCCAGGCAAATATATAGACCTCCACAAGGATTTATCATTTCTTTATGGTAAAAACATTCAAAATAATTTCTTCCAGCTTTTTGAAATATGCAGCACTTTATCATTAATAATAACCATCTTACTGTGAAGTAGCACAGTAGAGCTTATTTTTAATAACCCTTGAATTCTAATTGCGTGCAGTGGAACGTACCCATTCAATTGTCAGTTTAAAAAATTTAGACAAAACATGTGCTTTTGTAATCCTCACCACACTGAAGAGCAGAGAATTTTTATCACCCAGAAGGATTTCCTATACCCATCTACAGTCAGTTGCTCTCAATTTTGGCTCCAGAATATCACTGGTGTGCATTTTGTCACTATAGGTTAAGTTTTCACGCTCTTGAATACATCACCAAAACTAAAATTGGAAGCATTGTTAGCAGTAATTTTGTGTATGAATTCATTTTTTCAGCTGATCTTTGAGCCCCATTTGTATCTTTATGCGTATCAGTGATTTTTGTCATTTTAGTGTGTACTGCCCTACGTTTCATGGATATTGCACATTTTTTATCCATTCACATGTTTGTGGACCTGTGAATTGAATCTAGTTCTTGGCTATTATGGATACAGTTTCTACAGGCATTCTTGTACTTCTTTCTATGGTTAGGTTTTTATGTGTTTTTTTTTTTTTTGGTTGATACCCAGAAGAGGAAATCTGGGGTCAAATAGTAAGGGCATTTTTGACTCTGTAAGAAACTGTTATGCTATTTTCAAAGGTGGATAAAATCATTACAATCTTATCAATGATATGTAAGGATTTCAGTTGCTTTGATAAGGCATTAAAATTTCTTTCAATAGTTTTTAAAATTTTAGCCAATTTGATTAATGCAAATGCATTGTAATTTCAATTTTTGTTTTTCTGCTGAGTATTGATGTTGGTGAGCTTTATGCCTACTTAATAGTGAAACATTGGATTTTTCAAGTTTCTGTTCAAAGTTTTACTCATTTTTAAAAATTGATATCTTTAAGTTATAAGTTTTATATAGTTAAAATAAAAGTTCTTTAAAATATGCATTTGTTTTGGCTCACTATGTACCTTTGTGTTTTCTCAAAGGTGTCTTGAAAAAACATTCAAAATTCTAATCAAATCTAATTTTTCTATTTTTTCTCATATTTTTCATGATCCATTTTTATCTCAAGAAATCTTTACAAATCCCAAATTGTCAAACACATTTTGCTTCTACAGTTTTCTCCCAAAATGCTTTGATTTTTCTCTTTTTATGCTTATGTTTAAGTCTATGATTCACTTAGAGTAAATTTTTAGGTATGGTGTGAGGTCAGGATCAGAGTGTACTCTTTCATGATTGTACAGGTCATCTATTATTTGCTGTAAAACACTTTTTCCCCATAATTTTTCTTTCATGCTGTTTTCAAATTAATTAAAACTATGTGCTTGACTCTACTTTTGTGCAATTATCTTCCATTGACCTATATCTCTATCCTAACACAACTACGACTTTCACTTCGTTGGAGTAGCATCACAATGTGTCTTCAAATCCGTTATTTTGAAGGTTGTTCTGGGTAGTTTTAAGCTTTGTTGAGTCATCATATTAATTTTGATAAAATTTCCTGATGGAAACTGTTAATTTTATAGGTCAATATTGGTAAAATTAACATCTTAACAATGCAAAGTTTTTCATTCTGTAAAATTGATATATTTGTCCACTTATTTATACCTCTTTAAAGAGCTCTCAATGACACTTTGTAGATATCATTGAAGTGGTTTTGAACATATTTTATGATACCGATCTTAAGTATTTTATTGGTCAAAGCATTGTAAATTTATTTTAATTTCTTTTGCTAAAACAAAGAATTGTTTTTTTTTATATTTGCCTTAATGTAATATGATCTACATTACATAATTATGCCATCTAATATGTTCTAGGGTCTTAGAATATCATGGGAATATTTAATATGATCTGTGACAAGGGGAGTTTTCTTTTTTTCTTTTTTATCCCATAATTCTTTTGCCTTATTTTCTCTGGCTATATTCTCTAGTACAATAGAAAGAACAACACTGAAAGCAGATATCCTTGCTTTGTTACAAAGCTTATGAATAACAGACTTGGACTTTCAGCATTAAGAATAATGACAGCTATAGACTTTTCTTTTTCATAAATTCTTTTTGTCAGGCTGAGGAAGTTTTCTTCCATTTTTAATTTCCTGAAGGTTTAGGGTAGTGTGTATGTGTGTGTGTGTGTGTGTGTGCGTGTGTGTGTCTGTGTGCATTTGATCAGGACTGTGTGACGAATTTCGTTACATAATTTTCTTTATCTATTTAGACCATTGTTGTAGTTTAGATATGAGCTGTCCCCAAAAAGGTCATGTATGAAATAATGCAAGAAAGTTCAGAAATGAAATGTTTGGGTTAGGAGAGTTACTCAGTACATTAATGTACTTGAATGAGTTAACTGGATGGTAACTGTAAGTAGGTCGGGTGTGGTGCAGGAGGTGGGTCACTGGGGGCATGCTTTGGGGTTGGTGTTTTGTCCCTGGTGAGCTGACTTTAGGCTTTCTCTCTGCTTCCTTGTTGCCAGGTCCTCAGCAGCATTCCTCTGCCACACCCTTCTGCTTTGAGGATCTGCTCACTATGCCTAGAGCTATGGAGTCAGAGGTCTATAGAGGAGACCTTTGAAACCATGATCTCCAAATAAACTTTCCCTCCTCTATAATTGTTCTTGTCAGGTCTTTTGGTCACAGTAGCAGAAAAAAAATGACTAAAACTATCATCACATGTAGTTTCATTGTTCTGAATAAATGGTGAACAATTTTAGCTTGAATGTTAAATCAGACTTGCATAAATTTGAATTTTTTTTGTTTGAGACAGTATCTCACTAAGTTGCTTAGGGCCTTGCTAAGTTGCTGAGGCCAACCTCTGTTGATCATTCTGCCTCAACCTCCTGAGTCACTGGAATGATAGGAATGTGCCAGAGCACCCAGCACTAGACTCACAAAGCTTTGACAAGAGCACTTGATTTTGATGCATTAACATTCTAATATATTGATCAATTTAATTAGTTATTAATTTGCCAGTACTTGTGTCTACATTAATAGGGGATGTTTTTGGTCCTCCCACCCCAAGCCTTGAGTTAATTGTTAAACAGTTCTAAGACAATACAGATTTTTATGACTAAAGTTTATATATAAAATTTATATATTCACATAAAACAAATACAAAAATTATACAAAATTATTTGTCCATATATATGTAATTTTAAACATTTTATTTTAAACTATGTTTTTTATTTAAACATTTGTTTTTGAATAATATAATGAAAATTTTCTTTTAACTAGTCTTATAATTTTGATCTTTTACTTGAAATTTAGATCATTTCTAGTAATGTGATTAGTGACATATTGTGTTTAAGTAATCAATGTTCTGTTTTTTTTAAACAGGCCCGTTTGTCCTTTTGATCCATATTTTCTTTTACTTTCTTGTGAGAAGGTAAGGATTTTTGTGCAATTTTTAAATATTTCATTTTAGGCTTCTCTTTTTCGATTTCTTACAATATTATTCATGTTTTTCATGTAGCCAAAAACACTGTCATAAAATTCAGCAGAATATTATTTGAAATTTAAAAAATAACATTTGCTTCCATGTCTGCTCCTGGTTTTTATTTTTAAATCACTTAATTATGGTATAATTTATATACAAAATGATGTATATATTTATATATCCTGGTAAGTTTGGTCTTTAATATTCACATATCTTTTAATATTTCTAATGCCATGTGTTTCTGTGTTTCTATTTCTCCTATTTCTGTTCCCCCTAAAAAATCTGTTTTTTAATGGTTTTAACAAAGTATTTAATCTTGTTATCATTTTTGTAAGTTTAGTTATTTGAAGATAATGCAGAGTCATTCATGAAACTCATAACCTTGAACACTTACATTGCTCAAAATAACATCCAAAATGCGTATATACTTCTTCAAAAATCTTCCAACCCAAAGCATAACAAAGAATCAATCTAAATATCCTGTAGAAATTCACCAGGGTTTATTTCACTTAACAAATAAAGATAGCACTTTGGAAGGAACATTTCAGGCGTAAAACTACAGGAAACCTTAAATGAAGGAATAGAGCAATGGCGTGCATTCCTTGTAAATAACTTCCACTTTCATTTCCATAAAATGAAGATGATGCTGGTCTCATTAATTTATTGGGACAAGGTCAGAATTATATTCCTCATCATAATAATAGTGGTAGCTGCACCTGTATATTACCTATAACAACTTAGACACATTCTAAGATTTTATAATACAACATTTGATTACTGTAAATCTCACTTTCTTTTTTCTTACAGTTTAAATATTCCATCTTTTAAACAATTCTGCTAAACAACTTACTTGTAAAACTGCTGATTATTAGTAGTAATTATTTGGCCGAATTTAAGGCTTTTGCAAAACATAGACATCACACTTATTTCAGAGAGTACTATTAATTTACTTAAGAATTCCAAATAAAGAAAAAGTTGGAATGATAGCACATATCCCCTTTTACTCTGTAAGTTATCCTTGCTTATATTTATCATGAAAATTAATCAGAACTCTAAAGATTTTTCTGCAAAATTATATTTCTGTCAACAACTGTCAATCAGTCCTCAATTCTATCATTCTTGAGTAATATAGTACCTGACAATCTTCTGACAGAATCCTGACTATCGGCCTGCCAAGCTGATTGCTACTGCTTCCCTTAAACCTAATTAAAGATTTATCATTTTCACCAGACCAAAGACATTCTTTAAGCCCTGAGGTGCACCAATAAAATAAGACTATAATTTTTCTCTGCGATCATCCATTTTTTCTTCCATATGATTGAGACAAAATATCTGATTTTGCTTGATGAATCTAAGGTTCCTTCTAACTCTGAAGATTTTCAAAGGGGCTTTCAACACATTATATCACATAGTGTGTATGTTGGTGCATTGGGTATATAGAACAGAATTGTTTTAAAATGGAAACATAGAAGTAGGTTAGTTATAATTTCAACATGGGGATTCTGCCTTAACTTTCAGGTATATAATGTTTAAGATCAGATAGGAACGTAAATGTAAATTATTATGGAAAGATATGGTATACATAGCTGCTAACTCACATTTTTATGCTTCATTGTGTGTTAGAATAGGTATACATAAATTTATACATGCAAGTATGATTGTATTTGTTTTGTTCTTTTTGCCATTATGACTGTGATCTCTGAGTTTGTAAATTTATCTTTCTTTCACATGAGATAATCAAACCAAGTTAGAAAATTATCCAGTGATTTTTAGTAGCACTCTGGAGTTTTTTTCTTTCCTATATGTGTAGCTTTAGCAATCTTCCTAAGTGTTAGATATATACTTTGGATTTTACTACAAAGATACAGTTTTTGTTCTTAATTTCGCTATTTCTGAGTTGGTATTGTCATAAGGATTTAATGGCTCTGAATTTTTCAAGTAGAAGGAAGATCTCATTTATAAAGAATTCCTCATACTGAATATGTCTGTAATTGCTTTACAAGAGGCTCCAGTAGTTTAATGATCTGAAAGGCAAACTTGAAACATATTAAATTTTAGCAATCCATTACACTTTTTCTAGAGAAAGAGAACAGTGTATGAATAAAATGATTATTTATTTCCTACAGTTTGCTGCTGTGCCCTTATACTGATGGTGCAAGAAAAATGGACTCTTGTAGTCTCTATTAGCATCCTTCTCTATCAGCAACTTAGGAGAACAAGCATGGATGTGCACACACGCATACACACATATCAAGTTCTGCAAGTATCACGCTCCAGAAGTGTTTATTTTGTTTGATAAACACATAATTAATGTCAATGGGACTGTTCTCTCCTGAGATATTTATTCCAAATAATTTCAAAATCAGGGTGAATGCTCGTTATTCACTGTTAAAATCAGAAAGAAGATAAGGAGAAAGAGAATGAGGAGAAAAAGGGAGAGAAGGAGAAGGTGAAAGAACAGAAGTACCACTCCCAAGCTGGTCTTGTAAAGAAAGATATATGTGATAGTTGCTTTTATTATGATTATTTCAGCTTATTCAATACTTATCCTGTTCCCTCCTAAGCATTGTGGGATAGAGGGTGCTGGAAATCAGAAATAGTCTCTGTTCAAATTAATTTTTTCATTAATAAGATAAATATCAATTCTGAACATTGATTCTGATTGTCTTCATAAGAAATCTACAATTAGAAACTACTTTTTATAACCTGAGGGAAATTCTTGAGCTGAAAGGTAGCTGTGTGCAGTCACCAACTACACTGGTTACAGTAAACACAATTTGCATCTGTAATTTTTACATGATAAAGAAACTGGTTTCATCCCAAAGTAAAAAATACAACAAGGCATACCTAATCATTTGTGGAAAAGGCAATGATATAAAGTCAGAAGACTGTATAACAGGGTTCCAGACTTAGCTGCATGATATAGACAACAGTAAATGTAGCTTTAGAACCATTTAGAAAATAGTAAGGATCTGAAGTTACTATTTGGACAAACACAAAGTAATACATATTTTTTAATTTTCTAGAAAAGAATATATGTTAATAACTATATATTAAATACAATCATTATATCTTAAAGTAGATCAAAAGATACATAAAATTTCAAAAGTTTGAAGCTATCATTTATTTTAAGTAAAATATTTACAATGTAAATTAAAGAAATCAATTGGCAAATTTAGTATGGCATATGAAATTTTGTGCTTTTTGGTCACAAGTTCACATTTGAGTGATGTTAATAATAACAAAAAATCTTCACTCCAATGACTGTGACCCTCATGAAATGAGATTGTATCTTTATCCTGACTGAAAACTCTGATAATTGGAATCAAATATGAGGTGGCACATGCGTCTTCTGTTTCATCTTAACCTCTTTTGTTGTCACACATAGGAAGAATGTCTACTGCTAAAGAGTGAAATAAAAAATTCTTATATTATGCCTATATGAGTAAAGAGTTTAGGTCCCTATTTTTTTTTCTTTTTTACTTTTATATCACTAAATTTCAAGTGACTTTCCACTTGTCAATCATCAATAATAAACAATTAATTGTGCCTGAAATGTAAGCTTTGTGTGCATTAAAGTATTAAACTATTTCTCGAGTTGTCCAGAACAATCATTACTATTCCCATTATACAGGTCAGGATAGACCTGGAGAGTTTTATAAATATCTGAGGATGATCTAAGCAGTACCACTCAAAATGTGTGTATACGTTAGTGCTGATCTATGAACAGTTTGTTATAGGTTGGCAGTTAGAAAGGAGCATGGTCCAGAATGTTCACCAATATGCTGCTTTCTCCCTTATTTTAACATTTAACCTATTTCTCTTCTTTATTCAAGGTGTTCAAAGTAAGCATTTTCCATACACTATGATTTAGAATTGACTGAAGGCAGAGGATATGTTCTTGCACATATAATTTTAAATGTAATGTATCTCTTATGGAATGGGAAACTATTACTACATTTATTTCTTTTTTTAAAAGAGACACCCTTATCTTTCACCTTGCATGAAAATCAAATCAAAATGGATCAAGGAGCTTAGAATTAAACCAGCTACCTTGCAACTGATATAAGACAAATTAGGTCCAACATTTCAGCATTTGGGAGTAGGCAAAGACTTTCTCAACATGTCTCCTAAATTGAAGGAAGTGAAGTAAAAAATCAGTGATTGGAATGTCATAAAGCTAAAAAGCTTTTGCACTGCCAAGGAAATAATCACATTAGTCAAGAGGTTTCCTACATTATTGTAGATAAACATGGACTATGATT
Source organism: Aplodontia rufa (assembly GCA_004027875.1). Classification (NCBI taxonomy): domain Eukaryota; kingdom Metazoa; phylum Chordata; class Mammalia; order Rodentia; family Aplodontiidae; genus Aplodontia; species Aplodontia rufa. The sequence continues at coordinate 24,011 of PVKS010030514.1, forward strand.
CTTCTTACAGGGATCTCATATTCAGAATCTACAAAATTCTCAAAAATATCAACTTCAAAAACACACACAACCCTATCAATAAGTGGGCCAAAGAACTAAATATAAACTCCTCAACAGAGGACATTGATCAAGCCAATAAATACATGAGAAAGTGCTCTAAATCACTAGTAATCAAAGAATGCAAATGAAGACTACATTAAGATATCACCTCATGCCAGTCAGAATGGCAAAAATGAAGAAAATAAATAATAATAGATGCTGGAGGGGCTGTGGAGAGATAGGCACACAAACACACTGTAGGTGGAACT
>PVKS010030515.1:7288-24505 GCA_004027875.1 Aplodontia rufa
TAATATACTGGAATGTGAATTGCACATATTCTTGGTTGTTGTGAATTTTTACGAGGGTAAAAAATAGAATGCAAAAGATGAGAATTATATCCCCTTACCTAATTCAACAAATTGCATCATCTTGATTCACATCTTCTTTGACTTTTTTGATTCTTTGTTTACTTGATTTATTTTGGCCTTTCATGTTTTCTAATGTGTTTCTGTCCCATTCACAAATATTTTTTCCTTCTTCAGATGTGTGTCAAAATCATCCTGTGCAAAATCTTTACTAATTTTCTTACTTTAAGCTAAAACTCAAAATGCTTTGATATGCATAGGTATGTTGTATTCTCTTGTGTGTGTGCATGCATGTGTGCATGTGCGTTTGTGTGTTTGTGTCTGAGGTCACTGAAGGCTGAAAGTACATTTCATTTCCTTATTTTTTCATATGTCATTAGCATAGAGAATATTTCACAAAATTTTGTTGAATGCATATATAGATTTGGACATTATTTCTAAACGCAGTACCTATTTGCTATGTGGAATAGGGAATACTAATTTATATATCCATACTTGGTTTTGCATTCATACCAAGAAAAGATTACCTATTATATTCCAGATAAAAGTTGTTTAATATGCTAATAATGTAACAATGTGGAAAATGGAATCTTGGAAAATATCATCATGAAATAAAAGAATGATTGTAAATAAGCACTCTTTGATGTGGTTTTTCAACTTATGAAGTGGTCTATCACTCAGGCTTATGACCACTAAGACACCATCTGAGATATTGTCACATGTATCATAAGAATCCTGATACATTAAGTCTGCAGAATCTTCTTTACCTGGATGATAACTATGTACAAAATGATATTTACTCCTACCTGCTCATTTACCTCAGTGTTCAGAAAAGATTTAAAAATCCAGTACAGAATTTCTCTCACTATAAAATCTTAGAACACATCTCTGTGGTTCAATTTCTGTGCCATGTTTTAATTGAAACTTTTAAAATTTTCCAAAAACAAATATACCCTCAGTTCTCTCTATGAGCACTCAAATAGTTCAACAGTACTATCAGTATCATTGGTTTACAAAAATCACCTAAATTTATTTTGTTTTACCATTTTCAATTAATATAATTTTACATTTATGGGTCATGATCCCTTTAAAGGCTCACTTTCTTTTAATACAAAAAGCAGAAAGAGGGAAATACATATATGGAAAATTAAATTAATTACCACTTTATTAGGCCCTATCTTTGACTATGAGATTAACATATTTTTCATTCTTCAACTCCCATTTTGGCTGTGGATACATCTACAGACATAATTTATGTTTCTCAAGAATTATGAGCACCTAACTCACTGTAGGGGTAATGCTATCTTTGGAACTCCTTTATATCTATTAAATGAGAATATGTGAAGAAGGGGGAGAGAGAAAGTGAAACAGAGAGAAAGATGGGATGAACAAAGACTTTGTAATAGAATATACAACGTAGACAATAATTTCCATGTGAATTTGTTTCAGGAAATGTGATTGTATTAGGAATAATAAGGAAGAAATAAATGGCATCCTTAATTATATTTGAAAGGAGCCATTTTCTTCTTGGTTTACTTGATCAACAAACATTCATTGAATATTTCTATAAAGCACTCTCTGTAAGGAATGTCAACATAACTAGACTCTGGTCCTTGACTGCAGATCACTCAGAGGTCAATGGGGAAAAGGCCAGTTAGGAGCAGCACAGAGCAGTTTATCAGTCTGAGTGTTACCGTGAAGGTCAGCATGAGAACCAAATCATGGGAGGAAACAGGAGAATCACTGAATCCAAATAAGGATTGGGAATAAGCTTGGAAAACTTTGTAGGGAATAAGACATACAAGATAAAATTTAAAAGACAGAAAGAAAACAGTCAAATATGGGCAGAGAGGCTGGGGGCAGAGCATGACAGGTTTAGGAGGGAACAAAGTTGGGGAAGGGAATTTTGGGGAGCAACTCCGTGCTGAAAAGCCCTGAGGTGGGATGCTGTCAGTGTGTTCAGGGAACTCCAAGCACTTAGACATAGCCAGAGAGGAGGGTCCATTTGATGTGTGGGGGGTGGGGTTATGGGAAAGGTAAGTCTATTTGGTAATCAGTGGCCTGATGATGAACTAATTTCTCCACCAAGCTTCATTTTCATAAGGTTTTAAGAAGCAGAATGACAAGAACAGATGGGTGTTATAGAAAAGGCAAATTTGCACCATCACTCAGGATGCAAGACATGTATTTGAGGAAGTTGAAGACCCTGACTTGCTTTACCTATTCAAGATCAGTTGTTGTGACTCAGTATGGATATTATACAAACTCATTCATAGTGACTGCCAAATCCCAAGGTTAAGGGACTTTCTAAGCATCAGACGTAAAACCTAAAAGCTCAGCAGAATGTTATATCATCTGTGTGTGTGCTTTATAGGCACAGTTTTAAAGATTTATCTTTTGTTCTACTCTGTGTTGACACAGTCATCTGACCTATTGTGAAGAATCACATAAATCCCCAAACTGTCTGGGCGATCTCCACAGGCTGTGAATTTTTGTCAATTTCTTTCCTGCAAAAAACACTCCGGAAAACATATCTATGAGCATCAAACTGTTTACAAAGTTGTTTAGCTTTTTCTACAAATATAATAGGAAAAAATGCTTGCTATTGGGAGCACATAGTGAAATGTTACACAGGCAAGCAATTTTTCAAATTAAACCAAAGCAGTAGAGAGTTATAATTTGCTTGGCTGGGGTCTTTCATCTGGTGTACTTGCCTATCTGGAATACAGGTAAAACATTACAGATAAGCAAAAAAATATCTCCTGGGAAGCCAGATAAATCTCTTAATTTTCCAAATCAAATTTTCATTAAATTTTATGATCTCATATTTTACTAACAATTCAAACAAGTTCAATGGTTTTTATTTTCTAATCTATAGCTTATGGATGACACTTGAGATTGTGAATAGTCCACAGTTGTGTGTAGGGACGTGTGTGCTTCAGAGTTTTACTGAGTTGAATGTTGGAGGCATATACACTAAACAAAATTATGATTGATGGGTAGGAAGAATGACAGACCAGGAAAAATATCCTGAAAAATCCCTTCATATGGCAATACTTCAATAATTTATAGTATAATTTTTGTATGTCCAAAACAGTCACTGCAGTTCATTATGTTGGCTTGGTCACCAAGAATGTGTGTAACAGTGTAAATTTAGAAGGATTTTTTCATACCAAATGACAAAAAGACATTACAAATATTAAAGGGCAATCTTCAATCATTAACCAAATACCCACGTTCAATATCCACTCCCAGGCACTTAGTGGATAAATCAAGTTCTACAACCTTTGCCTAAATTTTTATTGTACCTGTTGATTTTTGAAATTAACATATTCATTCAACAGCAATTCATTGTTGCATTGCCCAAATAATTTTCTGTAATAAATATAACTAGTTCTAATAAATGACAGGGAACCAAATAATATAATATTAACTATTTTCTGAGAACTTACTGCTTTCTGCTTCGTATTACACATATGTGGTTTTATTTACTTTTATAATAACCTTAGAAGTCAAATATTGTTGTTATTCATAATTCACAGATGTGGAAACCGAGGTTTCAGAGTTTGGCCCAAAGTTGCAATGTTAGTTAAGTAACCTGAGCCAATTCCCAAGCCCACGTTGTGTTAGTAAGCACTAAGTGTCTTTCACTGTGTGGTGGTGTATCTCAGGGCTCCTGGATTCCAGTGATTGGCACCCCCACAGATGACACACTGAAGCTCTTCAGGGAATCTGTATCAGGTTGCAATTGGCTACTTTCCCCAAGCATCCAGTTATCTAGTCAAGTGCCAAGCTGCTTTATCTTTTATCTTTTTAACACTTTCCATTGTCAGAGTGTCTGTAATTTGCTGCCTGGCACTGGCTGGGATAAGAAACAGTTGTTGCTATTGCTGCCACCAACCCTATTGTAAATCATTTTCATTGTTGTAAGAGCTACCACTACTCTTTCTCATCTCTATCTCTTACCCTACCAATTGGCCACTTTTCCCCTTCTTGAACTTCTGTCTACTGCTTAACTTTTACACCACCAAAGGCAAGGCTCCACCAAGTCCGTAAAAATAAAGATCACAGTTTATGAAATGTAACCCCTGTTTTCCATCACTTCTGAACTGCATTTGTAATTATTGGGGATATTAGGACCACTTTATAATATTCTTAGGTTGTTCTCATGAAAGACTTATTCTGGAAACCTGAGGCTTTCTCCAGGTTAGAGAGCAAGGGGTGTGTGCACGCGTGCGTGCGTGTGTGTGTGTGTGTGTGTGTGTGTATGGTAAATGAAATGTATGAACATAGAGGAATGAGGAAATTCATGGGTTTAAGGATAAAGCAACTCAGGTTTTAATTAATTTGATTAAGCACAAAGAAACTATTTACCACTTTAATTCACGTGGTTCATTTAAATACAGTGTAATTGCTGATGGTTTTCAAAGCAGTGCTGTGATTGTAAAACAATATGTAGGTAAGCCTGAACTAGGTTATCAATAAACTTGGAAACTACTAATGGATGTTTAGGGCCATTTGAAAGTGTGACACAGTACGTAAACAGAGCAATCTCTTCTGACTCATGAGGTGGGTTTCAGCCCACATGCTATTCTACTTCTCTGAGACAAGCAACTTTGTAAATCTGTCCTAATAAATAGGGCCACACATATATTGTCAGGGATGTTTTGCCTAATTCTGGGGACAGAAAGATTCAGGACTTTTTTGCGGGGAAAGCCCATAACTCAAGTTTAGACATTTGCAGACTTTGAGGCAAGGGTCCATTCTATTGTGTGTGTTGTCTCCTGATGTGAGTTGAGAATCAGGGTACTAAGAACCTAAGTGTTATCTCCTTAGGTAACAGGAACATGAAGAAACACCAGTGTTGAATACCAATGAGGACAGAGAGGCAGGCAGTAGAGACAGCTCCTTATCATATCGTTAGGTTTTCTTCTAACCTTCGCTGAGTGAATATTAAAGATGAACTCCTAAAACCATGTGATTAGTATATACTAACTGTCTTTGCGGGACACTTCCTCATTCATGTTCACAACCCTGATGTTGCTTTAATATTTATGTAATGGCTTCACTTAAGTCCCACTTTTTCTGAGGACTTTAGTAAGCATTTTAGGACACAGTGATTTCCATTTTCTTTAGAGATTTTTTTATCTTCATTAATTGTTGTAGACCTTGCTTATATATTTTCTTACAATGTGTAGCATAAGTTTTCTATGATGAGGAGCGTGCAACTGAAGGCAAAGAGATTATTTTAAATAAATGGTGTTAAGTGCCTAATAAAGAGAATTATATATATATATATATATATATATATATATATAGAGAGAGAGAGAGAGAGAGAGAAAAGAGAGCAGCTATGAGAATCTATTTCATGATGTTCATGAAATAGAGAAATTAAACTACATTAGTCAGTTCTGAATGCTTTCTATGGTAAAATCTAGTCCATGTGAAAATTTTGGTGCTTTGCCTTCTCTAAGAAGGTGAGAACTATTTGCACTGTGACTAATAGTTTTTATTTTTTCTGCAAATTATTTCATGTGTGCATAACTTATCTCTTGCAAGATATAGTCTTTGTCATCTACTAATAAAATAGAATAGCGTTTTCCAACTTGAGTTTCACTGAAATATTATCCAATTAGAGATTCTTCAAATAAAGCTTTTAAGTCATATGATAGAGAAATTTTACATAACCTAAACTTTTGTTAATGAGCACCTAAATATATATGGCACTCTTTAGTATATTATATGAAAAATCTGAAACTACATCCAAATTCTAACTGAAGACTAATTTTCATTGGAAAAGATTAATTCAAAATTCTTGATATTTCATGTTGTTTATAAATATTACATTCTATAAGACATGTCACAATTAATATATTTTTAAGGGAAGAATTTAGTGTCATCACAACTTTAAATATAACTCATGGAGATACCCTGTTATCACCAGTGTAACCAGTTCCCTTGCTCTATCTCTCCATTTCTTTAATCACTTTGGGAAAGCAAATCCCAATTGTGGCATGCCATTACGACCAGAGATGATAACAGACTGCTCAAGTAGAGAACATTCAACTTCTGCTCTAAGCATTTCGCAGTCCACTATCAAAATGCAGCTAAAATAACTGATTGATTCACAGGGAAGGAATGCATCATTTTAGTTAAAATAAAAAAAATAAAAGTGAATGTTTGTGTTCAGCATAAGTAGCTTGAGATATTTAGGAAGGCTCAGAATACATTAAGTCCTCCTCTCCCTCCTCTCATTTAAAATATATTTTGATGAAAGGATATTATCATTTCCAAAATGTATTATAGAGAAATCGACAATGTGGGCACATTTTACTTCCAGTCTCTGCTTTTAACTGATTTATGTGAGTATGGCTCTGTAGGGGTGGACGTGTGTATCACATCTTGGTTGTGACCACAGAACGTTACGTTTTCAAAATTAGAACATAAGAAAAAGGAAAATGCATATTAATTAAAACCTATTGAAATCTTGACATCTGGTTCTCAGTACAATTTTGAATGTGACAATTGTATCTCTTGTATCCTCTAATTTTACTGCATTCTGGAGCTTACAGTGAGTATACTTTCCAGTAATTGGTATTTCTTCAATTTCAAGTGCAGGCCAATGGGGAAGGGGGAACATGCCTTTATGGATTTAGGGAGGAATTTTTTTAGGACAGGACAATGCTTAAATGATGGAACAGGGAAAGAGTATGCTAGGAAAAAATGTTTTTGTTTTTTTTTTTAGGATTTTATTACCTTTAACATACAAAACAAGTTTCTAGACATTTCTAAATGCATTAAAATAAAGGAATACGAAATAATATTTTAAAAATTTCTGTTTGAAGAATAGTCAGGTCTCCAACTTTTAAACATATTTTAATATTTTCATGCCTCTTAAAACCTGAGGTCAGGGCTCTGCTGGTTCACGGTACAGTTTTAGCTGCACTTACAGAGGAAGACCATGTTGTCAATGTTGATTGTTGTCATTCACTGCTTAATAACATCTTGGTACAAGTGGTGCTCTCACGAGCTCCATGTGTCTTACTTGTTTTTTAATTGGTACAACTTAACACTTTATTCTCAGATGGGTAAACAGGGTTGGCTGTATTTTTCTTTCCTTTCTACATCAACCCTGCCCAGAGAAATGTTTTATATTATACATTTTACAAAACAATTACACAAAATAATAATAAATCACTAGTATATTCCACTTCGTAATTTAATCATCTGGAATTATTAATTATGACACATTCTACTCTCATTCAATAAGGAAGAAAGAGCTACCAAATTTAAAGTCTACATTAAGAAAATTGACTAATTTGCCATAGTTTTACAAAGCTGGTATTTTAAAAGCCAGATGATCTAAGAATACACACATTTTACTTATCTCACAAAGACATAATCACACTGTCATCCATTTTTGAGCCACAAAAGATGGATAGTATAACATGTGCTTAAAATGGATTCATTCATTATCAAAATAGATAAGTGTTTCATCAGGTATATACAGCTGATAACATTTATCTTTTCTCATAGGAAGAAAAGATTAAAGTAATTCTTCTACACATATTGGGAAGAAAAAAGCCTGCTCTACTGAGTCTTTCATAATGTGACACTAGATAATGTACTTTGCCACACACAGCAAAGTTGAACAAACACAGATACACACGACTTGCTTCACATGCAACTGGGGCAGCTCGATTCTGCAGGAAAGCCATTCATTCTCACCAAAGCTACTATATGACATTTATTTTGTTTCTTCATAATTCTCCACAATTCTTAAATTACAAGAACTTTGAGAGATTTTATTTTATCATGCATGTCCTTTAGAAATTGCAGAATATTCTCCCAAATATAATACAGGAAGTTGTCAATACCCACTGGAGGGCAAGGTGCAGCACAGCTGACCTCAGGAGCAGCTATTGTAAGGTGGGGCATTCATTTACAAGGGAGGGCACCATCAACTGATGCTTATTAGCTTTTTCTGCATATTAAGGTTGACAGATTAAAAAATTAACAATTTTTAATTTTTCTAAACATTGAAATGCAGTTATCAAAATATCATTGTTTCATTTTTCTTGATCACAATTTTTGCTTTTTTTGTCACAAATTGGTTAAAACTCAAGAACTGTATCCATTTAAGTATGGGGAAAGGGAAGATACTATAATTGTTGAGTGCCGTCATCAGCAATAATTAACTTTGGGTAAAATGGAAGTGAAATCTGTTTTCCACTAAAAAATATCCTGATGCTATTTAACAACGCATGATCCTTGACATATTTCATATGGATCATCATGATCGTTGATAAAATAGATTTCCTAAATATTTGCTTTCACATGAAAAGCCCTCAATCATTGGCTGTGGATGAGTGCTTACCTCTTGGTTGTGTTTGTTCCATGCTTCATACTGCTGAGCTAAGGGGCACCAAGATCACATGACCATGTGCCTCTAATCCTTTATAAAGTGCCTTTACTTTAGATCTCAGATATTTTAAAATGTTTTCTAACAAGTTAAAAATAAATTTTAGGTTCAAGAATTGTATGATTCCATTTATGCATTTTGAATTCGGTTTGTCTTTTATAATGCATTGTAAAATATTATACTAAATTTATTCCTGCCATTTGTTAACCGTAAATGATTTTTTTTTACATAAGCACTCTATAGGAATGTTCTCTATGAAAGCTGAACAAATAATTTTCTTTTCCTATTAGATTTTAAATATCTGATGAATGACACATTTGTGTGCTTGTGGCATTCAGTTTAACTGCATTAGCTCACTGCCAGATTTATACTTATAAAATTATACGCAATCAAACAAGTTCTTTTAAACCTAATGTATATTGAGATATTGATCAGGCCAAATGTTCTGAATTGTAACACCATTGACTAGATAACATGTTGTTCTCACATTCAATTCACTGAATAATGTATTGCTGTTTAGAGCAGAGACACATAAAATAACTCAGTTGTTAGTAAACTACTTAAATGCACTTTGCCAACATGAGTGGAACAAATGTGTAGGAATATTAAAAAGAGAATACTAGAAATCAAAGTAGCCAGATTTGCGTTGTTTAGTGCTAACTATACTCCCCTAGCAGAATTTGAATTTACCCTTTTGAATCATTATCAATTTACTTGACTTGAAGACTCATATAAACATTGATAAAGGGCTCCAGGGAAATATAAATGGTAAGAATGCGCAGAACAGGAATATAGACTAAGACCACTGTTTGGGAAGCACACAGTTTTCCTTGCAATCATTGTGCAGACAGTATGTTCTTCTAAAGATTCTTAAGACAGTTTCAATAGCTTTAAAAAACAGAGATAAATAGGTTAAAGAGAGTTAATCTATTGCATTTTCTGCTAAAGCTGAGAGAATATTTTTAAAAATATTTTCTTATAGGTCTTTAATTGCATAATTGTTATTAGAACGAGAAACACACTTATTCAAAAATAAATAAAATGAACTATTCCACATTTGTTAGTCAAGTCTCACCATCTTCCTTAAACTGAAATTACCCATGATTTACCCACCCACTAGTATTGCCCTTGTTCAGCTAAGTTTAATTGAAAATGCTCAAAAGCTGATTTGTGAAAAGCACATAGAAGACCATTTAAAAATAAATGTCATGTGAAATAATAAATATAAATATTAAAAATGAATTAACTTTGGAAATAATCTTTCAAAAACAATAAAACTTTGTCATTTTCCCCCTTTTATAACATGAGGTCATATTAAATATTTTTATTCATGTGCACTTAGCTAAATATTTTAGCACTAATTCAAGGGTTTATAAGATTGGAGTTATTTTATTGATTAAAATGAATATTTTTTCCACTGCAAGTATATCCCTTCACTCTAAAAGTCAATGTAAATAACACACTAGTACCGAATTCAGTAATTCTGTTAGGCTGAGCTTGCAGCAGATTTGAGTGACAGCAGTTTTTCTGAATCTCTCTCCTCTCCTGTGCTTCACTCCAGATTAAACTGGCACCTTCCCCTATGCAAATGAACAGCTAATTAGAGATACCTCCCAGTCAATAAGCCACTTTCTTATCACCAATTATATTACCTGACAAGCCCTTTCTCTCCAGTCCTGGCCCACCAAGAATCTTCATTCATTTTCTCTTCTTCTTCTCTGCAAAGTGAACTGATCCCGCATAATCCCTGGAATAATGTAGTTTCTCTTGTGGAAGAGCAGCTTCCCTCTCCCCCTTTTACATCAAACTAATGGAGCCAGTAGGTATCCTATTGATCTTTTCTCTATATGGTTTCCACAAGGATTTGACAGACTTCCTTACAGGTTAAACATCCAGGCTTTCTGAAGTGGTTATAAAGCTTTGTTTTTGATTTTTCTAACTTTTTTTTGAAACCCTTGCTCATCTGTAATCTTTAAAAGCTCAGTTGATGCCATGCAGAGCAAAGCCTTATTTCTTTGCAGAACTAATCTAGACACTGTCTAGTGTTGAGTACAGTTGTCTGATTCAAATCTTCTGTTACAAAGCAGATGACATCTAGCTAGATGTCATGAGAAGAGCCGAACAATGACAATTCACTTATCCCTTAGAAAGAATCAATTCTCCCACAATGCATCTGTCAGAGAACTCTCACTCAGTAAAAGCAATTTTTCTAGCTGTCTGACACTGTAATTGCTCTTAAATTTTCAATGAACGTTTTACAAGGACTCCCCTGAACCATGATGAAAAACTTAACTTTTTTCTAAAAATGAGAGGCTGACAGGATGAAAGAGGTCTTTCTCTTTAAAGCCTTGCTTGCTTGAGTAGGAATTCTTTCATATCATCAACAAGCTGTTGAATAGAGGATAGATTACTTTCCATTTATTTCATCAATCAGATTAAAGGCTCTCCTTCACAATGCCCTTTAAACAAGAGCTGTTTATGATGTCCTCCCAGGTTTGACTTTAATGTAGTTTTAAATCACTATGGACAGTGGAGTCGGTAAAGAATATAAATATGATGAATATCTGACAACATTTAAGTATTGCATATATTTCGGTCATTATCTTCATTCTTGTCATAAAGAGAGGTAAACAGACAGAGAAAAACAACTATAGATTTGCTATTCTTTAGTCTGAAAAAAAGACTCCAACACAATTTCCTTTTATGGATCAGCAAGCAGAAATGCCAAGAACAGCACTGATTTTTTTTTTCCTTTAAGACCAGCAATTTTAAAAAAAATTAAACAATGAAAGAAGTAGATATTTCTTTCCTTTCTCTTCTAAATACATTGACAAGCTTTTAAAATAGAACTCTGAGTTCATACATTCTTTCTGAATTTAAACTGTAAGACTATAGGTAACATGGATAATCCCGTATTTTAATGTTTTCCAAAAATAAAACAGGGTTGAAGAGCTATTTATTGTTTTATTAACAATGTAACAGTCTTTCCAGAATAAGAGGTATATGTGTCGAATAGGTTATTATGAATCCTTTAATATGTGTGTGTAAAAGTGTGTATTTGGTAAGTAAATGATAAAGTATTTAAATATATAATATACCTGTGATAAAACCTTCTATTTTAGAAGCATGGTGATATCATATCTATTTGAATATCAATATGTATAAAATTTATAGCCCTATTATAAATTGCCCAAATGAGAGGGAAAGTTTATTGTATTTGTAGAATTTTTAAAAAATATCAAATTGTAGGAGGGAATCTCACAATCCTGTTCACCTATCTCTCATGTGATACAGCAGCTCTGCTATTTGTCCATCATCTGCTGAAATCTCTTCAATGACTGGAATCTCACCATATTCCTAGACTTTGCATACACACACACACACACACACATATATATATTCACGCAATTCCATTTGTCAGGTATTTTTCTATTATTGAGCCAAATTCTGTAATGTGTTACCTATTATGTTGTAGGCCATGATATTTACGTAAACTAAATTTTGAGATCAATAATTTGAAAGAGTAAGTATTTAAGTAATAAAATAACTTCCAAAGCAGTTCTCTTGTCCTTCCCACTTTTTCTCTATGAATCTAGTCATTCCTCACAAAAGTTTTCCATTCGTTCATTGAAACAACTTAATGGGAACAAGTCACCTGGGCATGTGATGTACATAATCTCATTGAATCTTCCTTTGAGATATCTGCGATAGGCAAGTCCTCTATTCGGAGAACAAAAATGAGGCACAGAAACATTACATAACCTGACCAAGTCACAATTCAAGCTCACATTTATCAGGCTGCGAAGGATAGCATCTGAACCTGATTCCACACTGTTGCTACTCCCTTTTACTCCAGTTCCCTATTTCTGTTTGCCTTCTCAGTTTACTTTTCTCTAAGTCAGGAAACATAAAAGTGGAAGCAGGAAAATAGTTAAGGCGGTAGTGTGATTCAGATAAGAGCTGTGATAGTCACCATTAGGAACCAATGGATATGAAGTCTCAACCTGAGTGGACAGATTTTATATCTATTTATACTATGAACCCTTTTCCTGGTCCCGTTCTTCCATCCTTCCTTTTCCTCCTTTTTTTCCCTCTCCTTCACTCTTGTTTCTTTCTTACACACCATACTCTTATACATTTCTGTTAACTTTCTCTTCCCATCATAAACGCGTGCTATGTATGATGACATCCAAGTCACCGATGAAAACGTTTGCAATGGGTAGATTTGAAAGCTGCACTTGTCAATCAATATTCCACATAAAATGGATTCCACATAGAAACCATTAATTGGGAATCTTTCTCTCTGTGACCAATTTTTCTGGGCAAATCAAGCCCACTGTTCCTTAATTTGCCAACAATAATGTCACTAAAGTTTTATCAAATGCCTTTATTTCATATTCTTTGTCTCTGGCATTATCTTAATCAACCTTCTTAGGGCTATACCAGAAAGGGTTCTAATTTGGTGAAAACTTCAGGGTCTCATTAGTTATCTCATTTAAGGTGTAACTTGTATGGACATGAACCATTAATTCTTATCAACCTTTACTTACTCATTTGACATGTACCATCTACACATGCTTTATAAAAAATAAAAACAAAATAAAACAAAAACTAAACAAAAAAAAAGATCTGGGTCCATTTCAAAGACTCTTGATCTCTTCAAGGGAGTTCAGAGTGGTGAAACAAATTTTAGTATGAAATGAGAATTTTCTTCTTGAAAACCCGTTAATTTCTGGAAAGAGAATCTGATCTGATTTTGTTTTCCTTCAATCAATCTGTTCTGCTTATCACTGCTTCCAATTTAATTGAGAGAACTGAGTTTCGGTTGAGAGCTTCCAGTTTCTTCTGCTAATACCTGACAAGGTAGCCTGCTTTCCCATTCTAGGACTCATTCTGCTACCTGCAGCTATGTCCACCATGCCTCTTTATTCTTTGAGTTCCTTAGTTCATTAATGATTCTCTCGTTTCCTATGTCTACTTCCTTCTGAGCAAATAAGAATGCTTCATTTGTTACCATTCACAATATATGAAATCTATACCACAAAATGTCCACTGCCCCCAGTTACTCTTATTTTCCTTTCTATCTTGCTATACTCAAGATTCTTGAAGCAGACTAATCTCAACACTAACGATATTTTTCTCCTCCTGTCAACACTGACTCTGTTAGAATCCAGCTTCAGATCTATTTACCAACATTTCCCTGTTAAGGTTATTGCTGTAAATATCCTCCAGTGACCCATGTGCTAACAATGCCATGATGTTGTTAGGAATGGTGAAAACCTTAAGAAGTGGGGTCTCATGAAAGATTTTGGGTCATTGGGCATGTGCTTCCAAAGGCGATTGTGGGACCCTGGTCGTTGCCTGTCTTCTTTGGCTTCCTGCACATGAGGTAGATTTGTTCCAACATTTGCTAACACCATTATGTACCATCACATTCCTACAGTAACAGGGTCAATCAGTCATGGACCATTACCTCCAAGACTGTAAGCCTGAAGAAACCTTTTCTCTTATTAAAAGTTGAATATCTCAGATATTTGTTGCCATAACAGAAAGTTGACCAACACTGTCACTAATGCTATTCCTATTGCTATATCCTTATCTCTTCTCATCTTGGCTAATTTTTCCTTTTTTTTCCCTTTTTAAAGAAAGAGGGACAGTGAGAGAGAAAGAGAGAGAATCAATTTTACTTATTTTTTCATGTGGCCTTTGCTGCTCTGAAACTTTGTTGTGTACGTGGTGCTGGGGTTTGAACTGGCGTACTCACGTATGCAGGGCAAGTGTCTCAACCACAGAGCAACCGCTCCAGCCTCATCCTTGGTTTTTATTTTATTTTATTTTTTAAAGAGAGAGGGACAGTGAGAGAGACAGAGAAAGAGAGAAACAACTTTATTTAGTTTTTCACATGGCCTTAGTTGCTCCAACACTCAGTTGTGTATGTGGTGCTGGGGTTGGAACCCGGGTCCTCATGCTTGCAGGCAAGCGCCGAAACCGCTGAGCCACCGCTCCAGCCCCTCATCCTTGGTTTTTAATACTATACCATGGTATGTTAGATTCTGAGATTTAATGTTCTGGTTGCTTGTTGTAAGTTTTAAATTCTCCTGCCTGCTCTTGAAATTGGAATTTCTCTTAAAGTTCCCTTTCTAGTCTGCAATTTTTAAAAAATACTGTATTCTCAACCTAGATTAACTCATTCAAATCTGAGATTTTAACTAATGATGATGAAATTTCGATCTTTACCAAGGTTCCTCTTTGAGCTCTAGAATGCAAATATGTAACCTCGTAGACTTACAGTTTCACTGATGTCTCACTAGCTGAATGAATAAAGGTCATATTTCTTTTCCCACTTAGCTTCAGGCTCCTTTTTTTTTTTTTCTGTTTGAAGCCATAGGAGGACAAGTGACATCTAATTAGCATATGGGGAAGTCCTCTTGAAATTCAACCAAAGGCTCACACTCATAGGACTTGAGTCAGTATAAAAAAGCTGATGGAACTCATCTTCCTTCCCCAAGACTAGGATACCCACCAACCTACCTGAATCTGCATGATCCTGTTAAAATGGCTCAGCTTCAGCTCCTGTCCAATGTAATCACTCTCCTTGCTGTTGGATATCATCAGTGCTCAGCTTCCCAAGAACTTAGTCCCTTCAACTATCTCCTTTCTTTTGCATCATCAATTTCTTTATACCCACATTGGAATATTTGCACCCACATATTCACCTTCTTTAATGCCTCCCAACCTTAGAAAGGATGACCTTTGCTTTGCATCCTTCTCTAATAATATATTTTATAGTTTTTTATATTTCAAAGATAGCATAATATATTTTTCCACAACAGCAATTTCCTTTTTTTTTTTTTTTTCATTTTGAAACTTCTCTGCAACTTTTTTCATCTGTGCCATGCTCTGAAACTCTTCCTGCCAATCACGGATTATCTCACATCCAGAAGTCAATGTCCTGTCCTCTGTGTTTTCCTTTTAATCTTTTCTCAGCCTTTGACAAAGCTGATCACTTCTTATCCTGACCATCATATTTAAATTGTAACCACTTCTCTAATGACTCCCAACCCTCTAATTCCTTGGTAACATGTTTTACTGATTTACTGCTGAAGTGTTTTCCTCCCAGAGGAAAAGACATCCTCTGTGCTCCGCGTTTCTAATTTGTTACATTTTTCATTTTATTATCTGTCTTTGCCAGTCAAATACAACATACGAAAGAAGAAGAAGTTTTACTTGAATAAAGGAAAGAACTGCTTTCTGAATGCTTGCTTCTTTTAGCATTTAATCTATTGTTTGGCTTCTAACTTGCCTCTCAGTCACTTCTAAATGTTATAGTGCTCAGGGAAAGAATTCTAAGTTATTTTTCTTCTTTAGCTATGGTTTCTCCTAAACAATCTTATCTAGATCTGTGAATCTAACTATCTCCATGGCATGGTTTCTTAATTTACAAATCCCGCCCTGACGTTTCTCCTGAGCTTCATTCCTGTGTACTAGGCTGTCTACTGACATCTCCTCTTGGATAGCTAGGAAAAATCAAAATGTAACCTTAATATGTCCAGGGTAGAACTCTTAACTTCTGTCTCAGTTTTACTCATCCTAGGATCATCTAGCTCACATTTACCATTTTGTAACTACAAAAATAAACTTTCCATTGATTCATCTGGTTTTCATATCCCTAAACAAAAACCATGCCTGCTTCCTCTGCCTGGTGAACATGAAGCTTCATGTTTTTACTTTTTCCCTCCATAACTTTTATTCCTCTTATACTGATCTTTCCAAAGGGTAAATCAGGGCATGGAATGTGCCTCACCTCTTAAAACTCTGTAGTTTCTTCCTGTTGTACTTAGAAGACATCAGGCCCTGGCCCTGGGCCAGTGTGACCTGGCTTCCGCATCCTCCCTTTGGTCCCTGTAACTCCTTGCTCTCCA
The DNA here is from genome assembly GCA_004027875.1 of Aplodontia rufa. Classification (NCBI taxonomy): domain Eukaryota; kingdom Metazoa; phylum Chordata; class Mammalia; order Rodentia; family Aplodontiidae; genus Aplodontia; species Aplodontia rufa. Next base: position 23,690 of record PVKS010030515.1, read on the forward strand.
ACTATACTTAGACTCATTCGTTCCTCAGACATGCGTAGCTTCTTTAGTCTTTTCAGACCTTTACATCAGCTGTCATCTCTTTCTGAATCACTCTGCTATCATAGCCACAAGATGCGCTCCTTCATGGTCTGTAAATGTCAGTTGCAGCCTCACCTCCTAGAGAGACCTTTCCTGATTATTCAGAACAGCAGCTGGCTACTGTTCATATCACCTTACATTATTTTCATTAGAGTACTTACAAAACAAATATTTAAAATTTTTAGTTCAGTGTTTGTTCTCCATGTGTAGAATATAAGTTTTATGAAATTAATAATCTTGGTTTTGCTGTTCACTATTGTATCTCCAAAGCCTAAAGCAAGGGCACATTGATACTCAATAAATGTTTTTTAATGAACTAAAGAACGAAACATACAAAGGCCACAAATACATGAAAAATACTCAGTTTCACTAATTATCAAAGAAATGCAAATCAGAGCCAAGAAGTTTCATGGCTATCAATCATCAAAAATACAAGAAACAACAGATGCTAGGGAGGATGTGAAGAAAACAGAATCCTTATCCAGTGTTGATGTGAATGTAAATTACTATGGCCATTACGGAAAACAGTATGGGGATTCCTGAAAAATCTAAAAATAGAACTAATGCTTGATTCACCAATTCTGAGTATATACCCACAGGAAATGAAATCATTATACCAAAAAGATACTTGTACCATCATATTTCGCAGTAGCCAAAATATGGAATCAACTCAGATGACCTTCAGTGGGTGAATGGATAAAGAAAATGTGCTGTATTTATGTAATGGAATTCTACTCA
>PVKS010030516.1:0-24309 GCA_004027875.1 Aplodontia rufa
GAGCCATGGCTCGTACATTCTTCTAGGTCCACTCAGAGCCTGAAGCCTTGGCTTTCCCAGGTGCAGTGCTTGTGCAGTGAATCAGTCGGTGTCTAATCTGACTTCTTGCTGAAAAGCAGCCTGGAGCAGTTAGACGCCAGGGGTCCACCAGAGCCCTGTGCCCTGGGGCATTTCTTACCCTCTTCCAGTCTCTGCTTTTTCATCTGTGGAGTGGGTAAAGAGCCTCTGCATCTCATGAGGTGGTTGGGGAAAGCACCTTGAGCAGTGTATATGAGTCCCTAGACCTCTGTAGTTACTGTATACTCGCGGCACATCTCAGTTTTAAGTAGTGCTTCAGGGGCTCAACAGCTTCATGGGCCTCCTGGATACCACACTGTATAATGGGGACCTATGCAAAGTCAGAGCCTACTTGCCAAATGACCCAGAAGTGTTCGCATTTGTGGCAAAGTATTGTTTAACTGAAGTATGTGCATATTAGCAGTTTTCTGTTAAAAGGAGGACATAAGTGCCCCCTGATCCTAAGCACTATGTTCCCCTTGATAGCGTTTTCGCTGCTAGGTTTGGGTTGCTCCTCGTGACTGAGCACTCTTATGATTCATGCTTTGGCAGAGGGTCCTTACCTTCAAATACTGAGCACCTAATAAATACATTCAGCTTTCACGTTTTACAAGGTGCACGCATTCAGGCATGGTGTGAATTAGGTGGAGTTGGGGTGGTTCCCTCTCCCTAAGCAAAGCACATGGTTTTGGCTGTGGAGTAGGAGAACTGGAGCCTGGTACAGGGGAGGGTGGGGTCACTGTCCTCACCTCCCCCCTGCCCTGTTCAGCCAGGTGGCTCTACATCTCATGAGCACCATCTCAGGGTAGGACTGTGCGCAAGAGAGAGAAATAAATGTCCTCAAACAGAAGGATGTGGACTTCCTGCTTGGTGGCTCTAAGTCAGCAAGCCATGGCCACAAGGGCAGTGCACACTTCTTGAGTGACTATGGTGGGATGTGACACAACCCTGCTCAGGCAGCTCTTTCAGGAAATTAATTTTGAGCTTCATGGACACAATAATGTCCCTTGATCTGCTCATGGCCACGTGGTGAGGTTGTAAGCAGACAGATGTCTTCCTGACTTCTGAGCCACTTCTTTTGTGTCCCTGCAGAGCCATGGAGTGGGGCAACCACTCCCTGTATGCTGACTTCATCCTCCTGGGCCTGTTCAGCAGCAGCCGCTTCCCCTGGCTGCTCTTTGCCCTCCTTCTCCTGGTCTTTGTGGTCTCTGTGGCCAGCAACACCCTCATGATCCTGCTCATTCATGTGGACCCCCGCCTCCACACCCCCATGTACTTCCTGCTCAGCCAGCTCTCCCTCATGGACATCCTGTACATCTCCACCATCGTGCCCAAGATGCTGCTCGACCAGGCCACCAGCCAGAGGGCCATTTCCTTTGCAGGATGCACCGCCCAGCACTTCCTCTACCTGACCTTGGCAGGGGCAGAGTTCTTCCTCCTGGGACTCATGTCCTATGACCGCTATGTCGCCATCTGCAGCCCTCTGCGCTACCCTGTCCTGATGAACCGCAGGGTTTGCCTGTCAATTGTGGTGGCTGCCTGGCTGGGAGGATCTGCAGATGGCTTCCTGCTCACCCCCGTCACCATGCAGTTCCCCTTCTGTGACTCTCGGGAAATCAACCACTTTTTCTGCGAGGTGCCTGCCCTTCTGAAGCTCTCCTGCAAGGACACGTCTGCCTATGAGACAGCCATGTACGTGTGCTGCATTCTGATGCTCCTCATCCCCTTCTCTGTCATCTCGGCTTCATACACCAGGATTCTCATTGCTGTTTATAGGATGAGAGAGGCAGAGGGGAGGAGGAAGGCCGTGGCCACTTGCTCCTCTCACATGGTGGTAGTTAGCCTCTTCTATGGGGCTGCTATGTACACATATGTGCTGCCCCACTCTTACCACACCCCTGAGCAGGACAAAGCAGTATCTGCCTTCTACACCATCCTGACACCCATGCTCAACCCACTCATCTACAGCCTCAGGAACAAGGACGTTGCAGGAGCCCTGAAGAGGACTCTGGGGAGGTGCTTTTACTCAAGAAAGGTAACCACTTTCTAGAGAAATTGATTTGCTGCTAAAGCTTTCACAACAAGGATACAGGATTTCATTGTCTCCTTTGAATTTGAGTATCCTCTGCCTGGAAACTCTTTTGTCACCCACATGCCAGCAACTGTGGGAAATTCCTGTGATTTGGAAAGCTGAGACTTGGGGAATTTTGTCACTTAATGAAAGGTACGAGGGTTTTGAACATGCACAGCTTACATGGGGTGGGAATAAAGTGGATCTTTCGGAGGTCACCCACCTGCTTTCGCAAAGTGTGCATCCCACTGGAAGTACATGGGGCTGTCTCTGCCCACACTTGGTCCTGGCAAAGGAACTGCTGGCCATGGGCTGCTCCTCTGGCTTTTCATTCAACTGACCATCGATTACAAAGAGCCAAATTGTCAAATGCATTTTTCATTTTATTCCAAAATTATTTCAATGCCAACTGATTTATCTACAAGTGATTTTTTTCACTTATAAAAATAAGTCCGTGAAGACATCACTATTTGTTGGAAAAACATTTGATTCCTTGCAATAATTTTTCAACTGAATTCTATCAATACAGCTTGTAGACACAAAAGTACATGCAGGAATGGAGGACACCAGCACCTGGAGATCTACCTCGGTTCTGCCTACTGTAATGTTTTCCTAAGCTCATCCTGCAACAATGGATTCAATGAATAAAAGGGTGATTACATGGTGCCTGTCAATATGGAAGCTGCCACATTCTCTGTCCTTCATTGTGGACATCCTAAAGATATAATTTAATAGAAACAAACTGGAGAATCTTAAATCACATCTTTTAACCACATTTAAATTGTACGATGTCCTAAGTATTTTAGTTTTGAAGCCCTCATACAGAGTGGTGGAACTCTTTTGAAAGTTAAATATTGACTGATGCTTTTGGAAATTAATGCTACTTTTTATGTTGTAGTTCAGCATATCATACTGAACCTTTCTAATACTTCATTTTGTCTCTACCACTATTCTTCAGGCACAGTGAAGAAAACTGGCCACCTCTGCTTCTTGCTGTTGCCCACTTGACCAGACTCCTTCTGTTCAAGTCCTTTGTCTTCCCATTTTCCTACTCCCATATCTCAGCGCTCACCAATTTTATATTTCATTATCGAAGAAGGATGCATTTGCAATTCAAATGACAAGATGGGCCTATCTATAAAGTCAATTTTGTAGTTATGAGTGCCCACTTATTTAAGTACATACTCAAAAGGAAGCTGGGAGCTGACACAGTTGAGAAAACTCAGAGCTTCTGCACTCTGGAAAGGAAAAGAAGCATCGCATGAGGCAACCTGTGGGTTGTTTTCTATTTTATGTTCCAAAGACCATGGATGTGTGGAAGATGACTTTTGCTTCTTATCTCACTTCCTGTTTCCCCCAATACTATACAGCTTTGAACCAGGAGTCTCACAGGACTCAGGGTTCCTCTGCCCAGGCCTTCATCCTCTTTGAAATGTTTCTCCCCTTGCAATGTGAAGAGAATGATCTGGATCATGACCGGAAGTGTTGCCTGTGCCTTCTGGATGCCTTCTGAACAGGAGAGACTTGGTGATCTTAGGGCAACTCAGTTTTCACTACAGAGAACAGAAGCAGTGCTCTGGAGATTTTGTGAGGCTCTAGTTGAAGATATCGATTGTACCAGGTTGGACAGATTAGCCCTGGAAAGCCCTGTTTCTCACTATGTTAAACTAGTTACTCCAATCAAATTCTTAGCACAGAGCAAGAGTTTTGAGGGGAAATGAGGAAGCTGGTGCCAAAGCCATTTTAGCTACAACAGTGCTCTATGCCACAAAGCATTGTAACAATCTGGAAAGCACAGGGAAACCAACCTGCTACTTATGCTTATTCCAGGGGTGGTCTCCTGTCCTAACAAGCCCCTCAGAGCAGAGGCCACAGAGGTGACCAATGCCTTTCTTTTCTTTTTCTTTTTTTCTTTTTTTGGTTTGGGGATTTTTAGGAGTTATTTTACAATCATAAATGCATATAAAGTAACAATATGATATGAATTTCTAACACCAGCATAAGACCTTACATGTCACAGGCATAAAATTCATTAAGAACTGGTGTTGGTCTGACTGGCCACCATGCTTCCCTGTGATAAGGTACTAGTCATGGCCTCTTGTGTATCATGAACAGTTGAGAGAGAGGAGGGTCCTTGACCTCCTAACTTCAGAAGTTGAAGAAAACAGACACCCCAACAGGAAGAAAACCTCTTCTTGGGAGGAAAACATTTGACCCAGCTTGTAGGGACCAACTTGCACCTTCTCAGTGTAATGAATCAAGACTTCCCACAGGCCTTCAGGCATGTCTTCTTGCACATCTGTGCCTGCTTCAGCTCAGTTTTTGAGACAATTTTAGTGCTTCAGAAACAAAAAAATAAAAATAAAAAGAAAATGTCAGATGCACTTTCCACTGTTCTTCCAGCACGGGCCCACTCTCTGCCCTCTACAACAGCTAGAAGCAAATTTCCCATCAGTGGACGGCACGCTTCTTTTTGCATCCCTTTATCTCACTTCCTCCCTGGTTTCTACCCCTCCTCACTCTCTGAGGTCACTGCTCTTGTATTCAACCTCTCTTATTTTTTTTTCTCCCCTTTGGTCCCTATCTGGTTGCATCCTGTTGTGACTCTCTAGAGTGACACATTACACTGGAAGGAAGACTTTATTCAAATCAGCCCAACAGGTAATTAAAAAAACTTGAATTTATGGATGAAAACTAAAAGTTTCCCTAGAAAGAATTAGTTGTTGGATAGTCTCCTAAACAGATAGAAATGGAAAGTTCCTGTCTGCTTGTTTTTGTTCTGTAATAGGGAAAGAATACTAGTTAGCTTTTCATTGCTGTGATCCAAATTCCTGATAAGAACAATTTAGAGGAGGGATAATTTATTTTGGCTCATGGTTTCAGAGATCTCAGTCTGTGGTCAAGCAAGTCCATTGCAGAAACTTCAAGGTAGAAGAGCAAGGCAGAGGAGAACCACAGCTTGGAAAATGAAACGCTAAGGAAGACAGCTCTCTCCTCCCTTGCTTCAACCTTCTCAATGGTCTGCTGAAACCTGCATAGCACGAGGTCCCAAGAACATGCATAATTGACAGGCACTCCCTTAGGCCCTGGAGACACTAAAAAAAGAGATTGACACCCATGTCCTACAGGGATTCACAGCAGGAGGCATGTCTGTAAACAGATTTAAGGAGTGGGGCTCAGCATCCTCTGTGCTGGACAGAATCCAGGCAGCAGGAGCAGGTGAAGGTGTCACATCAATTATGCTGAGGAGCCCCTCATCAAACAGACCCAGAATCAGATCCTGAGCACGGCCAACAGTTAGCATGGGGATGAGCAGACTAGATGACTTGAGGAGGGCTCTTTCCACATCCGAGCCTGAGCAGATGTTTATGGGCTGCATCATCAGACATGCCCTGAAGTCTAAGACAAGCAGCTCTGGGATGAGCTGGGGCTCTTTCTCCAACAGAGCCCCAGGGAGACCAGGAGGACACAGTGACTGTTAGCACATTGGTGGGGCTGCTCAGGAATTACTCAGAGAGTTTGCTCCATGTGAACAGAGGAGTTTGCTTCACCAGCCTGGTCTGAGCTGCTGCTGGGTCCCCGTCCTGGGTGGAAGAAGCCTGGAAAGGAGATGAGCAGGTCAGGGATCAGACTCAGGGTCCTCAGCCATGCAGATGAAGGACACTCATGTCAGCGTGAAGTGTTTAGTCTACAGATGGTGCTAGAATAGGTGCTGTGCTTTCCTGGAGGCTCATGGCCACATTCACCCTGACCATTATGAAATTCTCAGTCCAAGGTGGAGCTGCTGTTGAGATTGAGGGTGTAAAGTCAGACCCCATTGTTTCCTGGCTGTACAACAGTGCCTCCTGAGTCAGAGCTGGGCTTCAGGGAGATTATGGAGATGAGGGCACTTCATGCCTCTGCAGATGGACTGGGTGGGAAACACATTCATGGGGATGAGATAATAGAGTCAGAAAAGCAGAGGGACTGAGCCTGTGGGTGCTGGTGCATGTGACCTGTGCCCAGATCCAGCCAGGAGCCACATGGACCTGGAGGGCAGGGCCTCTAAAATGTGGCACAGGGCAGCTCCACTTGCTGTTTCTGGTTTAGGGACACAGTTACTCTTATTTCTCCTGCATCTCTTGGTGTCTTTCTTCACAAACTTCATCCAGAGCAACTGCATCCCAATACACTATTGTTGTGCTAGTTTTCCTTATTCAGAGACAAATGAACAATGATTGTTACAGCCATAGAATACTTTTGATTAGTGGTATAATTCCATCCTTTTCCTTATGGAAAACAGGTCCACAACCCAGGTACCTGTCAACAGATGAATGAATAAAGATAAGTGGTATACATACAGAGTGCAGCCTTATTCAGCCATAAAGAATAAAATTATCACATTTTCCCGGTAAGTGAATGGAACTGGAGAACATCATGCTACATGAAATAAGTCAGATCCAGAAAGTCAAGGGCAGATATTTCTCTCATATGCCAAAGCTAGACAAATTAAGGGAAAAGCAGGGGATCCCATGAGAACAGAAGGAGCTCAGTGGCAGGGCACAAGGACTGAGGAGGGATGGGAAAAGGGAGGAGCAGTATGAACTTGACCAAACTGTCCCATGAACATCTATAAACATGCCACTGTGGATTCTACCTTTATGCGTATCTGTGAAACACCAATTTAAAAGCAAATTGAAACAAACACATAGCAAGAATAACAGTAGAATAGAGGAATGGGAACAGGGGAAAGGAGGAGGGGAGGGAAAGAGAAAATACTGGGACTAAAGTGGAGCAAATTAAATTCCACAGATGTATGTCAGTGCCAAATTGAACCCCATGTCATAGATAAATAGAATGCACTAATAAAAAACATTATAAAAATAAAATTAAATACTTCCTATGGGGGCTGGAGCGGTGGCTCAGCGGTTTCGGCGCTTGCCTGGCAAGCACGAGGAGCCGGGTTCAAACCCCAGCACCATGTACACAACCGAGTGTTGGAGCAGCTAAGGCCATGTGAAAAACTAAATAAAGTTGTTCCTCTCTTTCTCTGTCTCTCTCACTGTCTCTCTCTCTTTTAAAAAAAAATACTTCCTATGCCAAAAGTAAAGAAATCCTAAGTCCATGCCCACATCCCTAGGTCAAGTCCATAGCTCCTCAGCCCAACTTCATGAGGTGCTGCTGAAGTATTCATTTCTTCTCCAGTTAGACTTGCAGTATCCTGCTCTCATGAGTACTTTTGATGCATGTCACATTTCTCAACCTGCACTGTGACGCTGGTGCAGCGACCATGGCTCCTGGTCTTACACGTACACATACAAGCAACTGGATCCAATTTGTGGTTCGTTCACTCAATGAGCCTCTGGTTGTTTAATAAAGATGACTTATATCTTACTTCTCTTTGTTGTTCTCAGTGCCGGGCATGGAATCCAAGGCCTAGCTTGCTAGGCAAGAGCTCTACCCCAGAACACTCCAAACTTTCAGCTTTTCTACGCTGTCCCTCTAGGATCTGCTCTCATACAAGATCTAGGAGGACCCTGGATCATCTGAATACGTGTGGGGTGCAATCTGAGCTTTTACGTGAAGCACAACTTCTTGTCTCGTGTGCTGTTGCAAAACTAGTTTGCTGTTTTCCGAGGTCTTTTCAGATTGATTCATTGTCACATCCTCAGCTAGTTCAGTTCTTCAAAGTGTATTTGTAAAGGCATGATTCAAAACTGATTTGATACTATTGGTAGCTAATATACTAAAATCCAGAAATTATCTAAGATTGAGGCCGAGATTAATGACTAAAATAAAACTGCTGTCTGCATGCCTGAGAACATCAATTCTGTTTATTGCAGAAGTCCTAAAAATGAAATTTTAGTCTTGCTGTCTTTAGATATGGCTTCTTTGCATGTGGTTCAAGGCTATGACTAAGAACAATATTTCACATATTAAAGAAGGAAAAATTCGCTGATATCTATCAACCATGTCAATAACTCACATTTGATGCTTACGAGTTTGTTTTTCCTCTTTCCCAACTGATCATGTGTGCAAACTTCCGATTTAGCAAACCAACAGAAAAAGTGTTTAATTTTCTCCCTTTGTAATTTTTTTTGCTTCTCTGGACTATTATTCATAATAAATCTCCATCTTGGATAAAAACTAAGAAAGAAAAGCATTTCTCTACTGATCCTACTTCTTTCTTCAGCTTCACAGAGGTTAACTTCTTCTTAATGTTTCAGAAACCATGTATTTAAGTATTATGGAACCAAGAGATCCAGGCATATTTATAGAATTGGTCTGATGCCAAAAGCTCAGTCCTTGTCCCTGAAGCCAATCCAATAACAGCAACAAAGTTTTGCTACCAAAGGAGAAACTCAGGGTCAGACTGTCCCAGAGGCTGTGATTCTTACTGTGAGGTGAGCGCAGCAGGCTTCGAAATGGGGGTACAGCTGAGCCTTGCAGAGGTTGTAATTCATGTGTAACCTGGAGTAAGAGCCATTGCTCTGAACTGCTGGTGCCAGTCCCAAAGTCTGAATTCCTTTATTCCTGTGGTCTGCGCACTGAAGAGCATTGAATGGCCTAGGACATGAAGAAGGTTAATCTTGCTTCCTTTTAAAATAAGCCTTTCCTGGGACTAGAGCTGTGGCTCAGCAGTTACAGCACTTGCCTAGCATGCATGAGGATGCAGGTTCAAACCCCAGAACCATGTACAAAATGAAATTTGGAGCAATGAAAGCCACATGAAAAACTAAATAAAAATTGATCCTCTCTCTGTCTCTCTCTCACCATCCCTCTCTCTTTAAAGTAAATAAATAAATAAGCAAGCTTTCCTGCAATTCTGACACTGAAACAGAGAGAGACACACTATGACCTAATAACAGAGATTGACTAAGTATCCCTGAAAGTATCAGAGGTACATATTTTCATTACGTAAGGAGAAAAAAAATGAAAAATTCATTTAATTTATTTTAGGGGAATTTTAACATGTTTATGTGTTTTCCCCTCTAAATCCAGAAACCTTTTTACCATCTGCAGTTACTTATAGACATGAAGGATCAGTAACACTGTAGAGAAGTAATGGTAAGGCTGGAAGACCCAGTGGGCCAAGGGCTCTAGAACAGCTTCTTCTGTGAGTGGCTTGCTACCCCATCAGGGAAGGTTCCTAAGCCTCTGCCTGGACAGCAGGAGTGCAGCTCAGGCCATCACTGGGTGCTGTGGTTAGTTCTGGGTCATAACATTTTAGACTCCCTGGTTTCAGCCAGAAAGTCTACAGAAGATGACCCTTAGCCCTTCTTGCTGAGCAGAGTTCTCTGTGGTTCTGGCTCAGTCTGTGACACCAACTGTCCTGTGAGAACAAGGGGGGGCAAGTACCTAGAATGGGGGGTCCATGCTGATCCTAAACTCTGTTTGCAGCACAGCTCAAACCACTGGACAGTGGACCTGACCTCGAATGATGTTATCAGAATTGCCTGCTAATCTCTGATGCCCAAACCTTCACACAACTGTGTAGTAACAACAGCAGCCCCAAAATTAATGTGTCCAGAAACCTTGGCTTCATGTTCATGTCACACCAATTTCTCAGTATCTGAGGGGCCTGTGCACATGGCCCCAGCAGTGTGGTCATCTTAACACTGAGAGCACCTCAAATTCAATGGACTCATGGACATTGACGGCAAGACACTGGAGGCATGGAGACGCAGGTAGCTTCCAACCCAATGTGATTAGATTGTGAGTACAGAAGACGGTTGAAAACACAGCTAGTGCAGATCCTAGAGGACAGACATTTCCATCTCACAGCCAGCACAGACTCTGATGACCTATCCCAAAAGATGAGGCTGTGTTAGAGGTTAGTGTAGAGGATAGCTTCCAAGACAGCGATCTGAGGAGACAGCTTCCCCTGTGGCTCCAAGACTGGATAGGAATTCCCCAGTTCATCTCCAGTATTTCGAGGTGAGTTTGGGGAACTCGTATCTTGAAATCCAAGTGCTAATTTTCTCAGTGAATTTTGAGGAGCAGAGACTTGGGAGATATGAGTGGAGAAAAAGAGGGATTTCCCCACACACACTGGGACGTGGTCCCTCCACTCTCTTGGCTTACACTCAGCGGGAGTGGGGGAGAAGCCTAACAGCTAGTGAGCACATCACTACGGAGAAGCCTCCATGCTTTAAAGACAATGTAATTGCAGATTCACAGCTAGTGCTTGCACCCCATCTGGTGGCGTGATCAGCATCTGAAGCTGCCTGCAGAGAAGCCTAGTGGAACAGACTGCTAACCATCCTCCTTCATTAATGCCTTAGGACTCTCCCAACTGGGGCTGGCTCTCTCTGGGTCTTCAGAGCAGGCTCTGAAAACTGCATCAGGAGACGGTCACAGACCACAGGATGAACTGGGAAGAGAAGGCTTTGGACAGGCCCTGTCTCCACTTTGTTTAGGGGTTTTGGGTTTGTGGAGTAAAGGGGAGCATTTCTCAGCCCCACCCACCCTCACTCCAGCCAGAAGGATCACATGACAAGTTAAAAGCACTGACTCCTCTGTCCCAGCACAAAAATCACAGGAGACAGCTTCAGCAACCACCAGCAGAGGGAGCATTGAAAACATCTCATCTCCCCTGTTCTTGGTCATAAAGCTTAAGACCTCTGACTTTTAGATCCCCTGAAAGTCCAAACTAAGAGACCCTGCCACTGAAACCCAGATGGACAGTGAACATTTCCTCCCAAAGGGAGGACACTCTTACTGGCTATAGTTCAAAGTTTTTATTAAGAATTTTTTTTATTTTTTATCTTTTCTTGTATATATATATATATATATATATATATATATATATATATATTTTTTTTCCCCTTCTTTTCATTTTTTTCTTTCTTTTTTTCTCTCCTGTTCTTGATACATATTGGTGTGATAACTGGAAAAGTTTATTGATTCATGGTCATACAAAAATATTAGTTGTTTTTATTTTTCCCTGTTCTTTTGTTTTCTGGAAGGGTTTCTCTTCCCACCCCCTTTTCTTTTTTTCTTTTAAAAAAATTTTTTATGTTTTGTTTGTTTGTGTGTATCTGTCTTTCTCGTTTTCTTCCTTTCTCTCTATTGTCTTTCACATTCCCTCTTGTCTATCCTGTCTATCCTTGTCCTGCCTCCTGAGAAGAGGGATTCTGGTCAGTGCATACAGTATTTGAAGTATATTGTACCTGACATGCATAATTTACCTGTGGGAAATTCTTCCCTTAAGTGATCAACCTAATCTTGTTTGTATCTCTTTTACCCTTCCTTTATTTGGCCACAACTATCTTACCTTCCCTCTGGATCTGTATTTCTTCTTCTTCTTCTTCTTCTTCTTCTTCTTCTTCTTCTTCTTCTTCTTCTTCTTCCCCTTTTTTTAAATCTCTTTTCTTTTTTTCTTCCTATCAAGTTCTTTTTCTTTCTACAGCAAATCCATTACCTTCTCCACTTTCTCACTGTCCACAATTGGCCAATATAATCTCCTCTCTAAATTTCACTTGCATTCCCTTCTCTCAAGGCTGCATAATGATTAAGGCTGTGATTGTCAATCTGAATAACAATTGTATGGTTTGAAGCCTGTCATAGGTGATAGTTAAATACTAGTGTCGCCGAAAATATTGATTATCACTACTATTAGTTTCATAGGCTGATTCAAAAGTGAACTATAGTCTGTTCTAAATAATCAATTTAATTCTGTTTATGGTAAGCTTTGGTTGTTCATATTGATAATTTTCTATTAGCCCATGAGGTGTTGGAAATTTTTAAGGGTAATTAACAGTTCACAGGAAAGGGGTCAGACTTCTGAACTCAACTTTTCTGACAATACCAGAACCCAAGTAAGGGACTGGACAAAACTCCCAATCCAACTGCTTAGTCCTTAAGGGGAAAAAAAAGGAAGAAGAATCACAAGTCGTGTATTGCTTCCACAAAGGAATCTCCAGTCAAATAAGCAAGAAGAGTCAGATACTAGGAATCAAACTCGAAGAGGTTCACCTCAATCCAACAACTCCCCTAGAAAGGGGGCTACGGCCAGGGACCAGGAGGAAAATCTAGAACTAATCATCAATAATCTGATAACAAAACAGAACAACGAATTAAAAGAAGAGATAATGAAGGGAGTAAATGAGAAAAATTCAAGAGTTGAGAAACTCTATCATTAGAGAAGTCGATATTCTCAAAAAGGAAGTAACAGATCTAAAATCTGCAGTCAATGACTTGAGAGGGCCCATGGAAGAATTTAATAATAGACTAACTTCAGTAGAAAATAGAACCTCTGCTATTGAAGAAAGAACATCTGACAATGAGGACAGACTAACCAAGCTAGAGTGCACTGACGACAAAAAAGAAAAACAACTAAGATAACATGATCAGAATTTTTAAAATTCTGGGTTGAAATGACAAGAAACAATCTGAGAGTAACTGGGATGCAGGAAGAAACTGAGACACACGAATGGTATGAGGAACATTCTCAAAGAAATTGTGGGGCTGGAGTGGTGGCTCAGTGGTTTCGGCACTTTCCTGGCAAGCACGAGGACCTGGGTTCAAACCCCAGCACCACGTACACAACTGAGTGTTGGAGCAACTAAGGACATGTGAAGAACCAAATAAAGTTGTTTCTCTCTTTCTCTGTCTCTCTCACTGTCCCTCTCTCTTTAAAAAAAAAAAGAAAGAAAGAAAGAAATTGTGAAAGATAACTTTTTTCATATAAAAATAGAATCAGGGGGTTGGGGATTTAGATGAGTGGCAGAGCACTTGCCTAGCACGCGCAAGGCCCTGAATTCGGTCCTCAGCCCTGAAAAAAAAAAAAATAGAATCAGACATGCTCATCCAGGAAGCTTACAGGACACACAATAGGCCTAATCAAATGAGAAACTCACCAAGACACATCATATTCAAAATGTACAACAGATATACCAAGGAAACAATATTAAAAGCAGCAAGGGGGACATGCCAAATCACATTTAGAGGTAAACCAATAAGAATTGTCTGTGACTTTTAAACTCAGACTCTGGAGGCAAGAGGTCTTGGAAAAAAATCTTACAACATCTGAATGACCACAACATGCAGCCAAGTATTTTATACCTGACAAAACTCAACTTCAAATTTGATGGAGAAATAAACTTTTCATGAAAAGACAAAACTGGCAGCATTTGTAAAGAGAAAACCTGCCTTACAAAGAATTCTCAAGGAAACACTCCAGACAGAAGAATAAATAATCAATACCAAAAGCCCACAAACAGAAGAAAGTCAGTAAAAGCATCACCCATCAATAACCAACCAAGACAACCACAGAACTAGCTAAATAAGACACAATAATAATTATGAACCAATTACACATTTCTATTTTAACACTGAATGTGAAAGGTTTAAATGCACCACTCAAAAGAAAGAGACTTGCAGACTGGATCAAAAAATAAAATCCAACAATATACTGCTACAGAGAGATGTAGCAGAGCTATCAGGATTGAAAAATACTGTAAACCAAATCAAATCCTTACTAGAAGAAACTAACACCAGAGTAAACTCAACAGAAAATAGAACCTCAGCTCTCAAAGAACGAACATCAAATAATGAAGACAGGTTGAGCAATTTCGAGTTCAAGGAGGACAGACAAGAAAAGAAATTTATCATGCATGACCAGAAGTTCCAAGTGATATTTGATGAGATGAGAAGAGTATTTGGGCTGGAAGAAAACATTGAACAACAAACAGGGGGCATTAAGAACATATTAAATGAAATTATCAAGGAGAACTTTCCTCATATCAGGATTGATCTGGATGACCAAATCCAAGATGCCTTTAGAGCACCAAACAGACCTAACCAAATGAGAAATTCACCAAGACATATCATACATAAAATAATTAACAGAGAAACTAAAGAAAGAATTCTAAAGGCAGCTTAGGAGAAGCCCCAAGTCACATTCAGAGGCAGACCAATCAGAATCACTATGGATTTTTCAGACCAGACAATGAAGGCCAGAAGAGCTTGGAACAATATTTTTCAAGCCTTGAAAGAGAACAATTTTTAACCAAAAATAATATACCCTGCAAAACTCAGCTTTAAATGTGACAGAGAAATTAAATACTTCAATGATAAATTCAAGCTAGCAAGATACATGAACACAAACCCTGAATTACATAATATTCTCAAGGACATTCTTCATTCAGAAGAACACACTAATAATTCTCAACCCCTGAACAAGAGAGTGTCTACAATCACAATACACTCCAATAGAAACCCAAGATGGCGCAAAACACAGCAACAATCACAAAGTCTGGGACTCAGATTCCCATATCTATTCTAACTCTGAATGTGAATGGTCTCAATGCCCCAATTAAAAGACATAGATTGGCTTACTGGATCAAAAAACAAAATCCAACAATATGTTGTCTAGAAAAGACACACCTCACACTCAAAAATAGACACAGTCTGAAGGTGAAAGGTTGGCAAAATGTCTACCAGGCCTGTGGTCCAAAAAAGCAAGCTGGCATGGTGATCCTAATATCTGATAAAGTTAACTTTAATCCAAAACTACTTAGAAAGGACAAATATGGACACTACATCATAATAAAAGGGACAATTCACCAAGAAGACTTAACGATAATTAACATTTATGCCCCCAGGCACAATTTCCCCAAATACATGGAAAAAAACACTCAAGAACATTAAACCCCTCATTGATCTCAACACAATAATACTGAAGGACTTCAATACACCATTATCAACATTGGATAGATCATCAAAACAAAAAATCAACAAAGATATCTCCAATCTGAACATCTCTATTAATCAATTGGGCTTAACAGACATCTACAGAATATTTCATCCTAAATTGGCTGAATTTACCTTCTTCTCAGCAGCTCACAGATCCTTCTCAAAAATAGATCACATCCTAGTCCACAGAGCTAACCTTAACAAATTCAAGAAAGTGTACATAGTCCCATGTATTCTGTCAGATCACAATGCCATGGTCTTAGCAATCAACAACAACAAAAAAAACAGAAGCTACTCTAATACTTGGAAATTGAATAATACCCTTTTAAACAAAGAATGGATAAAAGACCAAATTAGACCAGAAATCAAAAAATTCTTGAAAATGAATGAGAATGATGAAACGACACATCAAAACCTCTGAGATAATATGAAAGCATTCTTAAGAGGTAAATTTATAGCACTGAGTGCATACATCAAAAATCATGAAAGAGCCCAAATAAATACATTTATGTTTCAACTCAAGCTCCTGCAAAAAGAGGAACAATCCAATCCAAAAGCTAACAGAAGACAGGAAATAACTAAAATCAGAGCTGAAATCAATGAAATTTAGAACAAAAAAAATACAAATTATCAACAAAATAAAGAGTTGGTTGCTTGAAAAAATAAATAAGATTGACAGACCCCTTGCCAACCTCACCAAAAAGAAGACTGAAATGAAGCAATTCAATAAAATCAAAAGCAAAAATGGTGATGTCACCACAGATTCAACCAAAATCCAGGAGATTATAAGATCCTTTCTTGAAAATTTATACTCTTCCAAGTTTGATAATCTGGAAGATATGAACAGATACTTAAACATATATGACATCCCCAGATTAACACTAGAAGACATTGAAAATCTAAACCAACCTATCTCAGATTCCAAAATCAAAGCAGCAAAGGGATCAAGGGAAGATATTTTAACTATGTAAGATCCATTTAGGACAGACCCATAGCAAACATTATGCCCAATGGCAAAAGACTGAAAGCATTTCCACTTAATTCAGGAACAAGACAAGGATGGCCACTTTCACCACTCTTATTCAATATAGTTAATAAAATAAATAATAAAAATAAATAAAAGCAAGAAAAGAATCAAATATATTTCACTAAATGTTTAGACAAAATCTCAATTTATCAAATCAAAGACTGAAAATCAGAACAATGTCAAACTTGGTCATTAGTATTAAAGTATGTCAATATAGTTTTTGATGTTAAAAAAATCAAAATAAAAGTCTAGTTTTATAAATCTTATTTTACATGTTTGTGTACTGAGATTTGTGTTGTGAGCATTGGTCAATTGGATGGCAAGGCTCTTGTTCCCAGAAGTACTGGTCCCAGGACCAAAAACCTCCTTTGAGTCTCCTCAAGTATAATTGGTGAGCTGGGGTGGTGGTCCCTCTAGAATTACCAGTGTAAATAAAGCATGCCCTGAATGTAGGCTCTTTGCCTATAGGGAGGCCCTGTTGCCAGAGCCACACATCACTTCAGATGTGGTCAGATAGCACATGGTTATCTGTGAATTTTATTTTCCTGGTCTCCAAATATGCAACAAAATAAAATAAGGTGGGCTCATATCTTACATCCTGCATATCAGTCAGAGGCCATCTGCTTCCTTTTCTTACTCCATTAAATCTTCTACATTTTTTCAGGATTCTACCTTTTTTCCTGTCTGTATTATCTGAAGTTTATCACTGAATCACAGAAATGTTTACTAAACCAGAAAGAAGAAGCTGGGATCACCCACATCAGGTATTCTAAACAGTATTGCATATGAATTTTAATAGATTGAAATATGATTCATAAATTCTGCTTGTAGAAGCGTCAAAATTTTTGTAATTTTTGTGAGGTAAATCAATTTAGATGGGTCTATGGATATTAACCAGCTCATTGATTGCACCCAAGAATTACATGTAATTAAAATGCATCCCTAAGCCTGACCCATCTCCAACTCAGAAAAGCCCATTCTCAAGGTTAGGTAGTTTAGTGAAGGGTGGGATCACAGCTGCCTTCTCCACATCTCAACTAGATAGTCTTAAAGGCAGGATGCGCCAAGCAGGATGGACTAGGATGATCCCTTCTTACAAAGAATGGTCTTTGGAAAATACTGACATCAGAAACTGATACAATTTTGTTCTCAATGATGAGTTTTAGTATTTACCAATGTCCTCTAAATGCCTAAAGAGAAACACTTCAAAGCCACATGTTTTTGTGCCCATCCATATACAGTATAAAAAAACTTTGAGCTTTCTATCCAGATATTTACTTGACGCAGCAAAACATTTTACACTTCGCTGGAATGTAAAGTTGGAATTTTACCAGAACCAATTTTGCTCCTGGCAAATAACAGAATTTAAAAAGCATATATTTATTGGATTAAAAATGAAATATCCCAAACTCAGAGTCTCAAGGGCCAAATGTTTTCTCTCATTCGTGGAAGCTAGAATACAACCGGATACAGTATGATAGATGGCTAAGCTAATAATAACCTCCACATGCATGAATTTTTACATGGACAGGGGGAACATGGCCTAGGATGCTGGGAGACATGGGGGAGAAGGAATAGGAAGGCTATCAAGGAGATCAGAGGGAGGGAGTATGGGGAATCAACTCAGAGGGAAACCTCTGATTTCCTTGAGAAGTCCATGTAACACAGGGGTTTAATAGTGGAAAACATGGAACCATGGGGAACCCAAGGGGAGAAACCATGGAATAGCATCAGCCTTGGCTTGCTCTGTGAATATACATTTGTTCTTGATTGTTTAATAATGATTCTCTCCTAATTGTAAGTCCATATTTGACAAATAAAAAAACACGTGTGTTTAACAAATGTTTAAGTGTACAGTTGCAGTATTGTCACTAGACGCATAATGTGCAATGGATCTCCAGGACTCACTGAGAATATGCCTGTTGGACCATAGATCAGTGAAGAAATACGTCACAAGGCCTATAGGTCAGGCAGAGAATGTTGTTGGCATCAGACAGCTTGCTCACACTGTGAGTTCAATGATCATCTTCACCTTAGGCACCAGTGCTAATCCTTGGAGCTACCTGGCTGTGGATGAAATGGTCTTTCATAGATCTGTAGTTAGACTCAAGGATGCAGAAAGACCAAAGCTTCCTAGAATTCTTCTGCCTGTCTGGCTCATAATTATGACTCAGCAGAGCTTTGCAGCAAGCCCCAGATAAAGATAATCAAGATCAAGGATGTAACAGCTCCTACGGATGGAAGAGAAAGTGAAGTGTCAGGAAACACTGAGAAGTGAAAATGTTGTTTGCTTATGAAAATCTCACCCTGAGAAAATGACATGGGCTTCATGCCCACAAAGCATAAAGTGGGTATTAATCAGAATGTTACCTTGGGGAATTTTTTTAAAGTAGAAATTAAAAATATTCTCACCTAAAAGATAAATAGAAGAAAATTCCACCATGAGGTGAAATAATGATCTCTTTACACAAAGAGAAGCATGTGCACAAAATAAAATATACAAATTCACATATTCAGAAGTTTTATAGACCCTCATATATCTTTTTTTAAAGAGAGAAAGATAGTGAGAGAGAGAGAGAAAGAGGGAATCAATTTTGAGTTTTTCACATGGACTTCGTTGCTCTGACACTTAGTTGTGTACATGGGTGCTGGGGTTTGAACCTGTGTACTTGCACACGCTGGGCAAGCACCGTAACCACTGAGCCACCGCTCCAACCCAATATGTCTTTATTATTTTATTATTTTGGAATATCTCAGTGTTTCACCATGTCATCAATACGGAGAGTAGCAATGACCCAAGGAAAGATAGTGTGTGTGTGTGTGTGTGTGTGTGTGTGTAGTATGTGTGCCTGTGGGTGTGTAACAGAGAGAAACATTTTTTGGCGGTTCGGGTATGGGGTGATTCTTCTTAAATAACTTCTCTTACGGATGGCATGAGGTGGTAAGAGGAGAAGGAAGATGACTGAAAACTGTTTGCTCCGTATTCCCAGGCAGGACTTAAGGTTATACGGCGGCATTTCCTACAGTCACTTTTAATAATGTGGATAAATGTATCATACATATTCCTTAAAATACATACAAGTTTAAGATGTTTGAAGAACAATCTGTAAGCACCTGAGAAAACAGCCATCATGAGTCAGTGTATTACTACCATATTTTCAGGCAGGCCTTACAAATACTTTAAATATTAATAGTGTTTTATTTTTAAAATAACACTGAGATCTTCTCTTTCCATTCCTGTTCCTGCAGTAAATATTCTGAGTCCTTAATAATTATGCTTGACTCAGTCCTTACCTACCTCCAAAGTGACCAACACATTCAGGGAATATTTATTTTTGAATATGTACTCTGAGGTTGGAACGGTGTTAGGCTTTAAAGTAACACTGTTGAGGGAGCTGGAGATGTGGCTCAGTGGTGGAGTGCTTGCCTGGCATCTGTGAGAACTGGGGTTCAGTATCCAGCACCACATACACAACTCAGAGGAGGAAAAAAGAAACATAAAATTAACTCTTTTTAAAAAAGAAACACTGGGGCTGGAGCGGTGGCTCAGTGGTTTCAGCGCTTGCCTGGCAAGCACGAGGACCCGGGTTCAAACCCCAGCACCACGTACACAACTGAGTGTTGGAGCAACTAAGGCCATGTGAAAAACTAAATAAAGTTGTTTCTCTCTTTCCCTGTCCCTCTCACTGTCCCTCTCTCTTTAAAAAAAAATAAATAAATAAAAAATAAAAAAGAGACACTGTTGAAACAATAGTAAAATGTCTTGTTCTTGAATTTCACCTCATGTGAAGAAGAGAGGGTGAACAAATAGATGTACAGCATAACTTGGGGATGGCTAATATTGTGTGGAAGAGTAAGTAGGGTGAGGGATTCAGCACGATTTTATAATCACTGGTCACAGCAATTTTCTCCAATCAGCAAGCAGCAGAGAGAAGACGGAGGGAACTGAGCATCTGTCACAGTGGGTCCCGGGAGAGCGGAGACAGGCGCGGTTTTTGCGTTGACTAGGCTTGTTTAGCCCTTTGGTGTTTGTTGAAACGTCTGGTAAGTTGAATCATGTTCTCCACATTTTGTGTTATATTTTCTTCCTGTCTTAAGCAGTCTTCCACTATGTGGATCTACTGTTAATGCTCTTTCCTGTAAGGGGGCATTTATTTACAGTTGCACAATTTTCCTTACAGGCACGACCTCATCACATTATCTTGGAAAGACTGAACTCCTGCGTTCTTTTCCCGGCTGCAAGACCTGTTGGTTCTCTAGCACAGGTAAGAATGAGACAGCTTCTAGAATGCTTCTGTCTTCTCCTCTTTCCTGATTATTCAGCTTTCTTCAACACTCTGTCCCAGTGCTTCATGCTCCACTACTTGATTCAGCAACTTTAAATGCTGATTTTCCACCACCTGCGAGCCACGGCTGTCCACTCAGCTTCCTCTCTGTTCTTCTCCTCAGATTTCCTCCTGACTCAAATCTGGTCCCACTTTACACCCTTACCCGGTCTGACCATTGTCACTCCTCTGACTTCCCGAATTTCTGCTCCTAATGTTTTCTCACTGCTAAGATAACTTTGTGGAGGATTTTTTTTTTTTTTGGCTTGTAAATCAAGATAGCACGCAGTTTCTTTAAATTGATCTACCTATGGTAAACTGTTTTGGATTAATTGACTTATTATCCTAAGAAGTTGGGTACCTCCCCCCACAACTTTTTCCTGTGGTATTTCTGGAAGAAAACTGCACTCTTGTGCATTCCATGCACAATTCAATACCTGCTCCACCCAATTCACTGCACCTAGAGTCCATGGGGCTGCAGGCACATTCCTGGGCCTTCCACTGCTGCTCCACACCGTCTTCTCGCCCTCCGCTTGCCTGCTGTGGTGACACCAGTTTAAATAACGCAGCCTGCCTGCTGAAGTCTTTCCTTCCAGGCTACTAATATCTTTGTATCCCTTTGTTCTTTGCTTCCTTCCTTAATTTTTTATCAGTGTTGTCTGTAGCAATTCACACTTGTAGGGAACATATGTCCTAATATTCTGGGGGTTTTGCTTGGGTTTATTTTTTTAGTTGGCCTGAAATGGTAACCTTTCCTCCCCTTCCTGTCCACTGCAGGTTTCCTGGTCTCAATCTTTATTTTCTGCAGAAATTCTGGGACGTTCTCCCTCAAACGTATTCTGTAGTTGATGTAGCTTGGTTGCTGATTTCATCCCTGTCACTTACGTGTTCGATATTATAGTCTGGAACACCCCTAATTTATATTTAAAAGATCTTACTCTGTTTGCTGCTGCAGTTAATGCGATGAATAGGCCGATGTGATCAGTTAGAAGGCTGTTGCAGAAAATGGTGCTGACCAGGCAGTGCAGTCACAGAGGGTTGATGAGGAGTCCTTGGCAAAGACACACACACACACACACACACACACATATGCATGCACACTCACACACACATGTGCACGTGACCTTCAGGAATGCATTTCAGATGTACAATTGCTCAGCAGATAGCTGTGCATCCATAATCTTGCTGTTGAATTCTAGCAGTTCTCCAATCTAAACTTCTATATTACGAGTCCAGTGATGAATAATACAGAGAATAGACAAAAGATTTTAGGAATTTTTTTCGTTTTTTCCTAAATTTTTCTAGCTCAATTTCTGTGTTTATATGATTCCTAACCACAGAAGGAGTTTGTATAATCTTGTTTCTGAATGGCTGTGAAAAAAAGAAAGTTTTTGTGGTTGGGGATTTAGCTCAGTGGCAGAGCGCTTGCCTAGCATGCGCAAGGCCCCGAGTTCGGACCTCAACCCTGAAAAAAAAAAGTAAGTTTTTAGTTCCATAGCTTCTGACCTCAGAGAAATCTTCATTTAGTTTCAGAAATAGGATGGTTTCCCATGAAATCATATGGTGATCTCTCTATGTATTTATCATTATCTGTCATCTAGCTTCCTATCTAATATATCCTAACTAGCTCTAAGTCTTACAAGCTACAAGGAAGCACTCTTAACTGAAACACAAGATGCCATATGGTTCACATTTTATCACCTTCATCCCTGATACTAAAGAAACACACAACAAAAGTATTTGCCTACGCATGCATCGTCAGGTTCAGGAGAGAAGGCAAGAATTCTGAGCTCCACACTCTTCATCCTCTCACTAGAACCCACATTTTATGCATCCATAATCACATGCAATGAAACAGCTTCTGATGGAAACTGGCTAAGTATGCCTGGCTCTATATCATTTATCTTAGTCTTCTATTTCACCCAATATTTCTAATTTTGATTTGGTTTTTCATATATTTATATGTAGATATTTTAGCTCTGCAGTCATATATACACACTTTTCCTTTTGCACATTCTGCATCTTAATTTGATGTGCTAACTGATGGTATCCTTTTGCTAATAGCTTTTTGTTTTGTTTTGTCTTTTTTTCCAGGGCTGAGGACTGAACTTGGGGCCTTGTGCATGCTAGGCAAGTGCTGTGCCACTGAGCTAAATCCCCAGCCCCTTGTTAATACCTTTTGAATATTGCTGAGCTTTTATATAACTATAGAAAAAAACGTTTGTATAAAGAAGAACACTTGGTCACTTTCTTCATAAATTTTTCATTTCAATGTACACATGCATCTATGTAAAGTGGGCAAATTACAAAAATAAGAAAGAAGGTATATAAAAATGAACAAATAAAACAAATATTAATTATTCTGTTGCTTGGGACAGATCTCATTCAAAGAAAAAGGAGGACGGCATTTCCTGTGCATGTCTGAATGTTCAGGACAGGGCCACCGCTCTTTATAGCATGTCCAACGGCTACATAAGGAAGACAGTCGTGCTGCAAAGCTGTGGGTCACCAACGTTGACCTGGTGCCTGCGCTCTCCAGAGTATTAGTCACCTTGTGACCTGAAGCTGCAGGAGCATGGAGGAAGCCAACAGCAGCTCTGGAAAGGGATTTCTTCTCTTGGGATTTTCAGACCAGCCCCAGCTGGAGAGGCTCCTCTTTGTTGTCATTCTGCAGTTCTACATCTTGAACCTTCTGGGGAACACAGCCATCATCCTGGTGTCTTGCCTGGACACCAAGCTTCACACGCCCATGTACTTCTTCCTCAGCAACCTCTCCTGCGTGGACATCTGCTTCTCCACCAGCGTGGCCCCACAGCTGCTGGCTACCATGAACAGGAAGGACAAAAGCATGAGCTACGCTGGCTGTGTTGCCCAGCTCTATGTGGCCATGGGGTTGGGTTCCTCGGAGTGCATTCTCCTGGCAGTCATGGCTTATGACCACTACGTTGCTGTCTGCCGGCCCCTGCACTACACAGCCATCATGCACCCAAGGCTCTGTGCATCCCTGGCCAGCACAGCATGGCTCAGTGGCCTTGTCACCTCCCTGGTTCAGTGTTCTCTCACTGTGCAGCTGCCCCTCTGTGGGCACCACAAGCTGGACCACATTTTCTGTGAGGTGCCAGTGCTGATCACGCTGGCCTGTGTGGACACGACATTCAATGAGGCTGAACTCTTTGTGGCCAGTGTGATCTTTTTAATCGTCCCTGTGTCCCTCATCCTAGTCTCCTATGGCTTTATAACCCAAGCAGTGCTGAGGATCAAATCAGCTGCCGGGCGCAAAAAGGCCTTTGGAACCTGTTCCTCTCACCTGACTGTTGTCATCATTTTCTATGGGACCATCATATTCATGTACCTTCAACCAGCCAAAAGTGGCTCCAAGAACCAGGGAAAGTTTGTCTCTCTTTTCTACACCATCATCACTCCACTTTTAAACCCCATAATCTACACTCTGAGAAACAAAGATGTGAAAGGAGCTTTGAAAGCAATGGCAATGGGAGAGCTTTGGGGTCAGAAAGGTCAGGGGGCACAGCTGTGACCTTGGTGCAATTGTTAACTCATGGGTGACCTGTCCCAAGTGTGCTTCTGCTCAGATGCAAAGGATCACCGAGACAACTGGAAACCTACACAAAACAAAACTGTTGAAAGCACAAGAACGCTTCAACCTTCCCATTCTTATGAAATCCAGGATTCTGGACTCTGCACACCGAAAACCCTGCACTTTCTCAGCCATGTCATCAACTGTCACGTACTCTTTATAAGTTTTGTTGATACAAAGTAACTGTACCCAAAAATGGAATTCATTGTGAAACATTCTTACACGCACATAACAATTCAATAGTACCCATTATATCTATGTAGCATCCTGGTCCACCTGTAAACTTCTACTTATCCTAAAAACTTATTTGAAATAACACCTATACTTTGCAGATTTTTTTGAAACATTTCATACTATCTCAGAAAAAAAATATTTTGTAATAATTATTGCCTTAGAACATGAAATGTGTTCATTTTCAGAGACATCATTTACACATACGCACACATGCACACACACAAACAGGTAACACAATATGTACAATACACTTTGAAATGTAACCATGTCTGACAATATGACAGCTTAAATCTGGGAATCTGTGTCCTGCTCTTCCGGCTTA
>PVKS010030517.1:0-24189 GCA_004027875.1 Aplodontia rufa
GGTAACAAACTTATTTGAAGTTTACTGATTATTACAATTTTATTTCAGGTTTTTTTGTTAAATTCAATTAAATTCTTTATATGTATTTTAAAGTAGAATCTATAATGGAACTCCATTTCTCTAAAAGTAGCCCCAACTCTTCTCCTTTCTATCTGCATATTTACACAGAAAGATGTCAAGAATACTTTCCACCTAATGATAATCATAATTATTTCTCTGGTGTGATTTGGGGATAAATTTTCGTGTATCTTTATCATTTAAAATTTATTTTGTTTTGTTTGCGATGCCTTTTCCCCACTCCTCCTTCTTGCTTCCCCCCACAAATTTAATTTTAAAAGAAATACAAATTGTACACTAATTTGATGAAACAGTGTAAAGTGCCTCACTTAGCGCCTCCCTATTCTTAAAACTTATGAACTACAGTGCAAGGGCAAAAATTGACACGGTACAAAACCAAGTACCAGCTTTATTCAGATTTCACCGGTTTACTCGGTACCCTTGTTCCTGGTGATCTCTCTAATTGACTTATTCCTCAGCGCACAACCTCTACTGGCGGAAAGGTGGGTGGGGAGCATTTGGAATTTATGTGGTGAACACATACCTCCTTTGAAATATCCCCTTATGGTAACCAATTGGCAGGAAGTAGCCTCATCTTTCCAAAGCTACTGGTAAAGTGCTTTAGCTGGTTTTTACCAGCTCTGCAGCCAATTGTTAAGCATTCAGAAATTCTGCCATTGGAAGTTTGAATCCACCCTGGTGGAATAATTACCTTAGAGAAGTCAGCAAAGAGCATAAATCAAGGTTTCCCCTCCTTTCTTAAAGCCTGTTTAGGGGGTAGGCTGGTAGTTTAGAGTGCTTGCCTAGCAGGCGCAAAGCCCTGGGGTCAACCCCAGCTGCAAATAAAAACAAGCCGGTTCAGCAGCATGCTATGTTTGCAAATCGTTCACACTTTGTGTTGCTTCATCTCAGTTCTCTGCTTACCTCCTCTGTCAGATAAACCTTCCTGGTAAGGAAGCAAGCTTTGTCATTCATGATGCTTCTTTTCCTTCAGGTTATAAAATAGGGCAGCTAAATAATCTAATAAAAAAGCAAGGTTTTCTGTTAATGGATTCTAATACCTTATTAAATGACCTTTTTGGAAATAATTCACTTGTATTTTGCCAGGGACTTTCTGAAACACAGATGCATATTTAACTCCAGGAGAAGGTTACAGTGGGTGTGGGTGTGGGGGGTATCAGGGAGGGTGGGTTAGCAGCTTTTCCACCCTTCTCAGTTCCCACCAAACAGGCAGCTGTTGGGCTCACCCACGCCCGGGGATCTTTTCTCATCTTGCTTACATTCATTCTAAAACTTCAGGGACTAGGCTTTTTTTCTATTGAGTTAGATGAGAGAACTGGGTAGAGAAACTTGATTTAAAATGTTCAGAAGTCAAAATCCACAGGAATACTTTGTAAATCACCGGGTGGATTCTGCAAGCTTCTAGACAGTGAAGAGCCATATCCTTTTATCTTCAGTGAAAAACATAGCTGTATTTCCGTTTGACCCTTGGTATATCAATCATAGACAGAAAAAGAGTAAAATAAAGACAGCATTTTCATACGTGCTGTGTTCTCCCCTCGTCTAAATGTGTTGCTCGTTTAATACACATGTGTGGATTAACTTAGATGTATCGTCCATGCCAGGTGCTGTGCGGAGCGCTGGGTGTTCTCACCTATTGCAGACCAAGACGGGGGCAAAATCACACTAGCATCATAACCACAGAATGAGCTGAGCGGAAGCTTTTGCGTGAGATCAGAGTTTGAATTCTAACTTCCTTACTTACTAGCTGAATAAATGGATAAGTTACTAAAATTTATGTGTTGCTTTACTCACTGGTAGGTATAAAGTTTTTAAGAGCATGAATGATAATGATTGAGCCTGTAGGTAGCCTTCTGGGTTCATTTTCACAGTGCTTCATTTTAATTCATTACAATTTAGTCTTTAGTTTTACCTCAGGTTGTATTATTTCCGTTTTATAAATGAGGAAATTGAGCCTCAGAGACATTCAGTAAGTCAAGGTTATGGCTACAGGAGAACAGAGCTTGGATTTAAACAGGTTTCAAAGCCTTTATTCTAAAGGCTACATAGCATATGAAAAAATGCATCAAAATATACACAATAAAGGCTGTCATTGTTACATTGCTAATTATTTAAGAAATAATGAAGTATCTGTTTATTAAATAATGAAGAATATGTTTGTTATAAAGATAATTGTTTTAATACATTTACATATGATAGTATATAGGATTCTGTACTCTATTACCAATTAGATGAATTGTTGTTATTGTTGTTTTTAGTCAGATGATCTGACCCAGGTCTTGCCTTGTTATTTCCTTGCTCTGCCAACAGGCAAGTCACTTATGCAAGTAGCCTCATTCATGAATAGGCATGCCTGCCATATAGAAGTTGTTCAATACATATTATTTAAAAATGAACAAATGAACAAATGAATATTTTCTTTTACAGCTCTTAGAAATCACTTTCCTTGTGATGTACATAAATGAAAATTCAAATATTTAATACTCAAATGAAAAATCAATACTATTTGAGTCAGAGGTGCCCCAAAGTTTTCTTCTACAGTGCCCCCTGTGGTGCCATCAGGTACTCAAGAGTTATTGCACATATGAGAGAAAACATTCCATCAGTGAGGAAAGAGGCCAGGGAGTGGGGGAAAGAGGGTGGGGGGCCTATGGGATATACAGCTCTATCTATTGTGTGTATGTATGAATGTGTGGTATCAAACCTCTTTATTATGTAAAATTGTAATGCACCAATAAAAAAAGAAAGATATTGCACAGACTTCAAATCAGTGCCTGGTTCTTGCATTGTGCCAGGGATTTACAGTGGTACTTGTTTGCTCTTCTTCTACTTCCAGTTAACCCTAGTTTGAACAGGAAGACTTTTGCTTGGTCCTTTAGATTTATTTATTTTGTTTGTTTTTTGTTTTCTGGAGGGGGAGTCTGGGAATCCAATCCAGGGTCTTGCACATGCTGTGCATGCACTCTACTGCTGAGCCACAATTCGCAGCCCTGAATTGGTCCTTTAAGCAAATCACTGCCTATTTATTTAATATTGTGATGTTCTTGGTTTTGTTAAGAAGGATCATGCAGGCAGGGATAGCTGGGGATAAGAATCATCCTTTCATATGCATGGTACTTTTATGATTCATGCTCTTACACTGCTTTTTTTTTTTTTAAGAGGAAGGGACAGTGAGAGAGGGAGAGAGAGAGGGAAAAAGAGAAATAATTTTTATTTAGTTTTTCATGTGGTGTTTGTTGCTCAGAGACTTTGTTGTGTATGTGGTGCTGGGGTTTGAACTTGTATACTTGTGCATGCCGGGCAAGTACCACAAGTGCTGAGTCACTGCTCCAGCCCTTATACTCCTTTTTGTATTATAACCCTCTAAGCTAATAAGCTGAAAAACAACTAATAGAAAGTGTGATTTACTGAACCCTTTCTATGTACCAGGCAGTGATTAAAACTTTTGTATTACTTCTATTACATGTCTTAATTCCCAGAGAAGGCCAACAGGGTAAATAGTAATATTTTCCCATTTTACACATAAGGATAAGGGAAGTTTAGAATGATTAAATTACTCATTCAATGACACATAGCCTTGAAGCAGAGATAGGTCTGGAACCCAGTCTGTCTGACTCCTGTGCATGCATTGCCTCTGGTTACCAGAGTAGGGAGAAAAAAGGTCAGAAAGAGAGAAGGCCAACATGGGTGGGTCTCTGCTTTACTTCCATGTGTAATTGAAATGAATTGAAACACCTGGCTTATTTTGACTTGTGCTTTTCCATAGCAGCCCCTCTATAAATGCGGAGATGCCAACACTAAGAAGCCAGAGTCCTTTGTCAACTGCAGAGTGACATATAACATGCTATTTATGGTTAGGAATGGTGGACTAATGGAATAGAAGCTTAAATAGCCAATATTTTGTAAGAACAGCCATAAATTATTGCTATTTTTCATTCTTGTGCTTCTTGGGAGGTAAAAATATTTCAAGGACCAATCCCTGTTTTTATCCTTTAAAAATCACTTATGAAAAAAAAAGTACAGTATGTTTTGGCAAGGGTATTTAAAACATAACACAGTTTTTTAAAAAGCAATCAAGGCTATCTACATAGTAAAAGAATCTCTAGACACAATAACACGCCTTCCTTACCCTCTGGGGGAAATTTGTTTCAGAGGTGGGGAATTAGGGAGTGCATCTGATGAATTGCCTTGACCCCCTTTGTCTGAGTCTGAGCCAGTCTGGAATATTTGGAGACTGTGTAACTGGTCGCCAAGTTTCCCTGGGCCTTTGTTGATTGCAAATGAATTTACTGCTTGAGTGAAGACAACAACCCAGCTTCTCTGAAATGAGAGACTGCAGAAACTCCGATGGTGAAAAATCATGCCAGAGAAGTGGACAAGGCAATGCTTATATTTAGGTTATTGCTTTCATATGAATATGGCAAGAGAAATGCAAACCAAGGGAAATAAAATATCTTGTAAAATCAGTTGCAGATTTTTTTCTTGATCACACTCTTTGTTCTGACTTTTGGACAAATGCTCCCCTCCTGTGGTCAGATAGTAGAATACAGTGGAATAGAGAATAATTGTGAACAAGGAATATGGTATTTCATGTTTTCTGAAGATCTTTTGATTTATGGGGGTAAAAAATCTCTTCCAAAAAAAAAAAAAAAAGAACAAAACGTGACAAAAGAGTGAAAGGAAGAAGGGAAGTAACAACTACAACAAAATTCTGGAGAGAACAGAAAAAGAATTTTTCCCCCCTACTGGGGTTGGAGCCCAGGGCCTTTCACATGCTAGGCAAATACTCCATTGCTGAGCTATATCCCCAGCCCCAACAAAATGACTTTCTAACAAAATGGCTTAGTTTAGCAATTTCTTCCTTCATGGAATCTTCTCTGATCACTCATATAAGAAAATTCCTCCCTCCATGGTCCAATCCATAAAATAACAGAATTAGAATAATTTTAGTGAGACTCTGTCAGGTATAAGCACCTGTTCTAGTGCTGGAGAATAAAAGCCTAAAAGAGGCATATTCCCTGCCCTTCAATATTTCAGGTGTAGTTAGGGAACTGAGTGGAGAAGCACGGAACAAGGAACATCAATATGCATGATAAATGAGATAGGCACACCAGGAAGGCTTTGGGGGAACAAAGTATGTTTTGTCCATCTTTCTTGAAGATGATGGTTAAATTGAATTCTCAAGTATATGCTTTATCTAGGTTTAAGGAAAAATAGAATATTCCTGGCCATAAAGAGCATGAAGCAAAATACAGAGCATGACTTTGACTTGATGCCTGTATAATTACCAGCCCTTCAAATCTGCCAAGGTCTAATTGTGTGCGCCGGCACGCGCGGGCGTGTTTGGGGAAATGGGATGTAATAGTATAAGGCTCTTTAAGGTTGATGCTCCAGAACACAAATCTACGCTAAGGAAAGAGCTTGATCCCCTTTTCTAGTGCTAGGTTGGATAGTGTGGTGTTCAGTTTGTCTGAAATGTCTTCCTCCAGTCCTAAAGCCCACATTTATATTAAATTCTGCTTTCCCATAGCATTTGGGAGTTCACTGTAGGTAGGCAGTAGGAAACGAAGGAGAAATTTTTAAAATGACAACCTGGTACGATTTGCACATTAAATTAGGTTGAAAACAGTGGGGGTTGGAGCAATGACTCAGAGGTTACCATGCTTGCCTGGTATGGGTGAGGATGCCGGTTCAACACCACGTACACAATGAAGTGTGTACACAACGAAGTGTTGGAGCAATGAAAAGCCACATGAAAAACTAAATAAAATTGATTCTTTCTCCCACACACACACTGTCCCTCTCTTAAAAAAAGAAAGTTTGTGTTTTTTTTTTTATCAAATTGAAAACTAGGAGAGCATACTCAAAGGAGACTAACTTGGAATCTGTTAATTTAACTAGGACGCTGCTGCAAAGGTACAGGTGAGAAAGTCTTAGTGAAATGATGGACAGTAGAAGATGGGTCAGAGAACCAAAGTCAACTGCATTTGTGAAGGGTTTGATGCAGAGGTTGAAGGAAGGAGAGAATTAAGTTCATGGTTCCATCATAATTCCATCTGGTGCCTCTCACTGAGCTGGGGAACCCAGGAGGATGCATGGGAGTGGATTTCAATTCGGGATGGGTAATATGATGCCCTTATGTCTTAAGCATTCTGGATTAGATTCATTTCACTGGAAGTGTGCTAAGAACAGGCACCCAGTCTTCACCATCTCAATGTAGATGGTGAAAAAGCATTTTTATGAAATTCTTGGAAGTGTCATTCTCATAAAAATAAATGACCATGTATCCAACTTTTATGTATCTCATTAATTATTGGAACCAGTTATATAGTTGAGCAGGTTTAAGAAGGATTTGAAGAATGGGGAAAGATCTGATGAAATGAAAGCAATATGTTAGAAACAGAAGTGGTTAACATGTTTATATAATTAAAAACCTAACATTTATTTGCTTGGAGTTTTCCCCCATCAAGTTGAAAAAAAGAAAAAAATATATTTAGATATATATAACATTTTATCAATTTTCACAAGTTAGTCTCTAACTTTAGAACTCTAACATCTGAGCTCTGAATTGTTGTATTTTCCTGTTGACATATTAGAAACCACTCTTAAGAGAAATTATACATTCATCCTATTGCCTTATTTCCAGGTTTTAAATATTTTGTTTTCTGCACATTCCTGAACTGCCTTTAAGAATATTTGTTGTGTGTTTTTATATTGACTTTATATTCTGTGGATGTTCAAAAAGAGATTTAAAGTGTTATAAATTAAAGGCAAAATCAACAACTTTAAGGCAAAATAGTAAGATCCATAAAATACAAAGAAAAGAAAATGATAATATGCTGTGACTAAATTTTAGATTTGTTTCTGCACTTCTAGACAGGCCAAATGGGAACACAGAAAGTTATGTCATCATAAGGAAAGAAAAATTCTTTCTAGTAGACATTCAGTTAGTCATAGATCATCATGAAATCATGTAAGTCATGATGTCCTGAGGACAGGGGCTAAGTCTTGCTCTTGTCTGTATTTAGAATTTAGCATATTTCCTGGCATGCAGGTGGTTCCTATGAAGGAGTGATACAGCACTGTAATGAACTGATGTGTGACTCTGGGACTGTAGCTCAGTGGTAGAGTACTTGCCCAGCCTATTGAGGGCCTGGGTTCCGAGGAATGAAGAAGAAGAAGGAAGGGTAGGAGGAAAAAGGGTTACATTAAAAGGAGAGACCTTAACATGAATCTCTTTGAGCCCACCCTCAAGTACTAATATTATTCTAATTTTTTCTTTATACTTGACTGCTATGGTTTGGATCTGGAGTGTCTCCCCAAGGTCCACATGTTAAAGACTTGGTTTCTGGCCCATGGCACTCTTGGGAGATGGTGGGAACTTTAAGAGGTGGGGTCTTTGGAGGTGTGTTCTCAAAGGAGACTGTGGGACCCTGATGCCTCTCTCTCCTTTCTCACCCTGACCATGAGTTCGATGAACTTTTTGTTTTGCTACACTCTCCCCATCATGATGTGTTGGAAAGCAACAAGGCTAACTGTGGATTGAAACTCCAAATCTGTGCGTCAAAAAAAATATATATTGTTTTCTATCTCAAATTTTTGTCACAGTAGCAGAAAATTAACACGTGGATTTATAAATCTGTACTTCGAATGTGCATTATTAGTTCTTTTATTATTAAGAAATTCAGTTATTGTACACTCAAAAATGCATTCAAAGTAACAATATGATGTGTACATATTCTTAAATCAGATTTACCCCCTAGATCTCTCCCTGTGGTCCTTACCTTCCCCTCCCCCATCTGCCCCTGCCCCTCCTTCCTGATATCTATGATTGCCCTAGATTCTGTGTTAATTAGCCTTTACTGGGTCTAATTATTTGTCTCCTGAGTGCAAGTTTTTTGGAGGAAGGTCTATACATACGAGCCCATAGAAATGGAATGCTGTGTTAGTGACTTTTTGTTGCTATGATCACAAAACTTGACGCAAATAACGTAAAAGAGGAAAAATTTACTTTGGGCTGTGATTTCAGAGGTTTCAGTTCACAGTCAGCTGACTCTAAGGCAGAAATGACATCGCAGAAGGGCGTGGCAGAGGAAAACTGCTTACCTTTTGGCAGCCAGGAAGCGGGGTTGGACACAAGAGAACCCTCTTCTGGAGGACACCCCCATTGACCTACTTATTCTGAGTAGTTCCATCTTCTACAGTTTCCATCACCTTCAATAATCCATTCAAATCATTTATCTATCAAATGGGTTAAGATGCTAATGAGGTTAGAGCTCTCATGATCCAGTATTTGCCTCAAAGTCCTACCTCTGAACATCGCCATACTGGGGACCAAGACTTCAACACATGAATCTTTGGAGGACAGTCCAGATCCAAACTAAAACAGATGCTCACAGTTGTTACATGCAGCAGTTCTACAAAGTAGAGAAAAAAGGTAAGTGGATAGGTGGAGAGAAGTAATATCTAGAAGGAGGGCTGCAAACAGCTGGCATGATCCTCACAATCTACACTCAGACTGGGGATACTAAGGATCAGGGTTATTTTCCTATGAGCGTAGATCTACCTTGGCCTCCTTATGACAGTGCACTTGGCAGGCACCATACAAATTCAACATCTTGGAGTAGTGAGATGAGAAATCTATTCGCTGTCTTGATGTAGAGTTTATTTCGTGCCATTATACTGATGGCTCCCTATTTGCCTCACTCTGTTTTTCTAAAAACCCAGAGCAACAACTCACAAACAACACAAGATAAAGTTTTAAAAAATGCAGCTTGTTTTATTTTTATAGAAACTAAAACACCAGAGTTCATTGATTCCTATATTAAATACATAAATTATAAAATAACCAATTCATAAAACTTTACATACAATAATTTTATTCCAATCTCTATGGTAATACATACAGTAAATGTACAAGTCCAGTGTACTTCACTGGGCCAGTCTTGAGAAACTCAGTCAAATTATATCTTTCTTTCATTACTAAACAAGCACTGAAGCAGTATGTGGAATCGTGCTAATGAGATGAAAAGAATCCTAAATGCTGATTGGAGGGAGGCTTTGTGAAATTGGCCCCCTGGCTACTTTAACAGTAGACATCTGAGGAATTATGCTTTCCAACAGATTAGCTGGATACTTGAGTCCCCAGAGAATGGGATATTGAAGATTAAATCATGCATAAACCCTGCTCGGATTGGGATTTTTAGCTGATAAAGATACCAAAACTTTGGCTGATATTAATACTGTATATTGTGCTGAATATTTGTTCTTCCAAAAGAAATTGCTGGTTCATGGGCCTGGATAATTGAAAATTCAATGAATCATCTCTGACACAGTCCATAACAGGAAATAGTAGAAAGGAACAGAAAATGGGGGAGTAGAGAGAAAAGACAGGCAAGGAGGGAATGAACACAGACATTAGATGCTGAACAAATATGAGTAGCCTCCTCCATCCCAAGACAGAAGTACACACCTGTCCTCCATCACACTATGTACAGAATATTTATGTGTATATATGTACATCACATTTTTATAAGATGCTTAGATTTTGATCTGCCTTGTGGGAAGGTGCTATGGTTAATTTGGGGAATAGGCACATTTTGTGAGATGTCTGTCAAATATAAGTGATGGTGTCATCGGTGGATCCTGCAATTTGTTTTTGGTTGGGAAATTGCATCATTCACTCTTTCACAAGTTTGCGGAGGCTTCATTGAAGGCAAAATTGGACTCAAAGTTGCCACCCTGTAGAACTTTGCACATAACAAAGATGAAGAATGAGCGTGGGTATAAAGATCGCAAAGTAAAAAAAGCAAGAACAGGAAGTCTCACCAAATTAACTCTCTGTACCTCTGAGCTTGGTTTAGGTTGAGTATAATAAATCA
Source organism: Aplodontia rufa (assembly GCA_004027875.1). Lineage (NCBI taxonomy): Eukaryota > Metazoa > Chordata > Mammalia > Rodentia > Aplodontiidae > Aplodontia > Aplodontia rufa. The sequence continues at coordinate 9,960 of PVKS010030517.1, forward strand.
TAGTCCTATTTTTGCTACATTTCTCCTGTAAGTTTATCTTCAGTTATTCTGATTAAACATTGAACTTGGACTCTCAACAATGGAAGATTTATTTACAAAGAACTAAACTGTCAAAAAAGACAACAAAGGACGGTGCAGCTGCCTTGCCAAGTTCTGAAATGGAATCTTAGAATTTGGGACTCTTAGAGGCTTTCTAAGGATCAACATCAACCCTCTGTAATGCTGAATCTTCTTGCCAATGGGCCTGAAATTTGGTCTGGAGACAGAATATTATACAGAAACAATAAGGCAGTTGGACATAATGGAAGCTTCTCTCTCTTAAGAATTGTGACCTAATTTTTTTCTCCCTCTAAGAGCATGGAAGTCCACTTAAAGAGGGATTTGGGTCCACCCTGGAAGCACTAGTTCACGCTATAAACAGTCATCTACGATCTGTTTACTGCTTACTGATCTTTCAAAGGCTGTACTGAGTTTTCAAAATAATGTGGATAAATATGAATTATTAAAGTGATGAATTAAATTACCAGAAGCTACCATTAAACTACCAGAACTTTGCTATGAAAATTTCACAAAGGGTAACAAGCCATTCAATCCACAAACAATACAGCCAATTCTTATTCTAATGTGTGGTGTGGTGTGTGTGTGTGTGTGTGTGTGTGTGTGTGTGCATTCTGTACCAGTCTTTGACAGATCAAAAGGATGCAATTAGATACTTAAAAAATAAAAGTTCTACATGTCTATCTATTTTGATGTAACAAAACACAGATGGTTCAATAATTTAAACGTCAACATACAACCAATAAATATTCTTTTCATAGTATCCATGAAAACCCATGTAGGTTATAGAGACATGCATCATTTTAGAATAATGTGCTTATGAATCACATAGAAGACATGAGCATACAAATTATACAATGGATTTGCAGAAACAAAATAGGCAGAAAGGAACAAGTTTGCCAGAGGTTTATTTAAAACCAAAAGTAAAAAACAATCAAATAGGTTGAACTAAAAAACTGTAGCTAAAAACTTCTTGGCAAACTTTATTTCTTTAATTACAAAGAAATAATCCTCCCTTTCTACCTTAATGATTACCCCAGCCCTCTCCATATCTGTCTGTCTGAGTTCAGAAGAAAAATCAAAGTGAAACTTATTCTTCCACCCATAAAACTTTACTTTTGGCAATAATTTAGTTTGCTAGACCTAAGTTAAAAGGGGTATGCTTTTCCAAACATATTTTGTATCTCCTAAGATGAAAGTTGGGTAATATTAAAAAAAGAAATGAAAAAAGAACAGATTAGTGACACGCTTTTAAAGTCTGTCCATTTCTCATAGAATAACTGTGCTAAATTGGGTCTTTAATTTATCTCAAACTATTTGAATTAGTTATGTTGTTTTCCAAGGTGTAATACTTTTCTAAGAAAAATTAAGTATATGAAGTCTGATCATTCAGATTCCTGCTAACTCACTGGCCAAATATTTCAGGATAGCACAGATGTACAAATTTTATATCAGAATAGGAATTTTTTTTTTAAGAAATGGAGTCATGGTAGACCTCTCCATTGTTAATAAGGCATCCTGTTTGCTATTACTGAACTTCATATGTAAAGGAAGCACACATATGGTCCATGACTGCAACATAGATATATAATTTTCCTGATACTTTTATAATTGTGGAAATAGACGACAGAGAGATGTATCAATAAAATATTTGATTTATCCAATGATAAGTTAATTTTGAGGCTCATGAGCACGATTTAATGAAAATATCACCATTTACCTTACAATCTAGAGAAATTTACTTGGTCTCCTGGGTAAGAAAGAACACATCCTTTTGCATCTGACTTAGAACCATCTAAAGATGGTCATCTTTGTTGTTGTTCTCATGATTGGGAATATGATACAATCCAATTACTAGCAGATAAGCAGACAGGACATATAATTAAGTCACACAAATTTTGCAAACATTTCTAATAATTTAGAAATAGTTATTGGATATAAATTTTAACTTATGAGTTTTCTGGTGGGGAATGCCAAATAAAGAGAAGAAAGGTATATTTGGTGGAGCATATGGAGTATGGATTTGCTCAGATAGGACCTGGAGTTTAAGTGAAGAACAATTGAAAAGAAAGGTCTGAGATATGGGATAGCAATTTGTCCTCTTCCATATTTTCTGCATAAGGTTTGCTGAGGTTGGGTGATAGACATCATAGAAGTACCCTGTTTCGCGTTTACTACACAATGAACCTGCTGTCCATATTTAATTTGGAACCTACCTAGTTGATCAGATAAGCCAGTAGAATGGGCTGGGGACACAGTTCAGTTGGTAAAACACTGGCTTGGCAAGTGGGAGGCCAAGGTTCAATCCCAGCACCATCAAAACCAAACAGAATGTGGCGAAGAATCCAGTAGGATCATACATTCTCAGTTGCACATATTATCTGAGCTTACCCCCAAATGAAAGAGACAATGAGGCTTATTGTGTGATACTGTCAGTTCTTTCCAAGCCTTCCTTTCATGGTTGACTGTCCTGTGATCAAAGGGGAATTTTGTTTGATGGCCTTCAGGAGAGCCAGCAGATGCTTATCACTGGAATGACGCACTCTTCTGTCCTGTTCAATAGCGTCAGATGACTATTTGCTATAGATGGCTGGAGATCCTGGTTTTAGATCTCTCAATCTTTATTGCTAATAATGTCACAGGTTGTTTGATGGCAAAGCTTCAGTGCTGCAATGCCTACGATTTAACCAAACTGAAGCATTGTTTTACCACACAGGGGAATCTTTTTCTCAACTACACAAGTCAAATACAGCAGTTATAATAATTACAAAGCACTTTGTGCTACTTTAAGCACCTCTTGTTCCAGAATTGCAAAGAAAATTTTATGAAAAAGCATTTTAACCTCATTTTGCGGATGAGGAAATTGAGGCACAGAGAGGTTAAGTGACGAGGCCAAAGACATCTGGGTCAGCAGTACATACAAGGACAAAAAGTGGGTTCCCAGTGTTCTAGTTTTTCTTGCAGATTCTTCAGTTATTGTTCTGGCTTTGAAAATGCCATTGCTAAAACTGAACGATAAAGGTGCTGAACTCACATATGGAAAGATATGTGTAGCATTTTGTACAAAGAATTTCTGGCTCCCTACACACATTCTTTATGTATGGGAATTGAAATTTTTGAAAAATTGAGGTTGTTTTGTTATCTACAGTAAATGAGGTGTAAAATTATTCAGGAACATGTAGTAACTCTCAGAGTTGAATCCAAAACTCAGTAATACATAACTTAGGAAAAACAGCAGGCTTCTAATGTCTCTGGTAGAAAATAACCTCATCAGTAACATAATGTTACCTCTGTATAGAAAAGTAGAGCCATCTTGTTGCTATTAGCTGGCCAGGAAAAAAAGTTATCACTCTACATGGCAAGAGGTCAGTTTGCTCTACGTATATCAGGAAATTGTAATATTCACATTTCTGTGGCAAACTGTTGATAAAAGATTACTTATCACCTCTATGATGTTTTAACCCAAATCATATTGCGTATTCATCATCAGGCAATTTTAAACCAAAACCCAGCAATTATGGAAATCGAAGAATTCAGAGGTGCTCTCTGGCCCATGTTCCCTATGGATGTTGGTGTTCTAAACCAAACTAAGTCAGGGAGCTTGTAATTTAGAGGATCATCTTCTTAACATGAATGAGATCAGTCCATCCTTGGAGATGTGAAAGGAGGATAAGGAAGCATCAAATCTGCGCTTACATCTCATGTTACATTCACCCGGGTCCTTTGACTTGGTTGCCCCGTGTGTGAGGATCACTGTGATCCACTTGTCATCTATCATCAGTGGAATGCCTTCCACCAGTTCCACCTTTCGCAGAAAATCAAAATGGAGAGTGCTTTTCTTCCCTTCGCTCTGTAGATGTCTCTGTTCCTGAGTTTAAACAATCACAAAGACAGAAAAGCAAATCCCTGTAGTAAGAAACCAGACTTTTCAAATGAAACATTTTATTGTAAATAGCTCCTCATGGGTATTCCTCGTGCTTCATTCCCCACCCACCCTAAATTTTTTTGTTATTGTTAATTTGATTTTTTAAAATTATGTTTATTTTGAGGACTGGTATTTCCATGGGGTGTGGTGTTACATTAAAATGAACCCCCCTGCACAGCAGGGGTTGAATGTTTCATTGTAACTTTGGTTCCATGCCCAAGACACATCTTTGCTTGATCTGCTGAAACTGGTTTCATTGCTGATTTTTTTCTTTACACAATATATGTTTATAGTTCTTTTCTTCTGGTTTGACATATACATGTTTCATTAAATGCAGCATATATTGTAGATTTTCAACAGGGTCATGTAGGAACTGTCAAGTAAGAAACCTTGAACAATGGCTTTAAAGTACAAGTCGCAGTCTTGACTGCAGGGTAGTTCCTAGCTTTTGATCTCCCTCGAACTGGTGTAAACAATCTTGCCATCTTTGAAAGTTTAGATGCATTTGCCTTTCTGGAGTCTGGTCTTGTTTTCGGTTATTCTGTAAAACAAAGGAAGAAATCCTTTAATCATCCTTTTGGTTAACTGCTAAATGAGAGAAAAAGCAAAGTCTAGCACAAGACAAGTTGGGTTCAATTCCTAGCATCTCCCACCTCCAAAAGCAAATGTGTTTTTATGGAGATAAAAATATATATTTTTAATTCTTTACCATCTCTTGGAGCTGAATGGTTTCATGCAAGTTATATAACATCTCTAAGCTTAATTTAAAGTGAGAAAATAAAAGTATTTCAGAGTTTGTTGCAAAATAATGTATGTAAAGCAATTAACAGTTCATGTCTCACAGTAAGTGGCCTGAAATATTAGCGCTTATCTTTATTGCCTTTTCCTCTGGGGTTTTCCAAGAGGTATCTTAAAACTCAATTAATCCCTGTGATACTAATTTAAGATGTTATTTTAAAAGTAGTTCTGTCTATGCCCTTCAGTGACTTGATTTTATGTCATGCTTTCCCCCTGACAATTGCAGCCATTGACAGGTAGTCTCCACCCTAAGGACTAATTGGAAGATTCCCTGGAATTCCACCGCAGGGTTTTCTTGGCTAGCCCATAGCTGTCCCTGAAAAGGTGCTGTGTTAGAGATTTGACAACTAGGCCTTTGAGCCCTGATCCTCCTTAGGTCCACGTGTCTGGGTTTTCACTTTGGTAAAAGTCTAGCACCAAATGTTCTCTTCCAATAAAAGCTGGAAATGGCAGAATATGTGCTATCACGTGCTGTATGACCACGGGCAAGTTATATAAGGTTGCTCAGCCTCAATTTCTTCATTTATGATACTAATTTAGTAAAAAGATTTTATTATTGTCCCTGAAATGTTGACCAAGATCCAAAGTGGGGGAAAAGGAAGCATTTAGTACTCCAAGGATACTTCCCTTTGCTCCCAAGACTGGGTTAGATTGGGATGAAAGAAAAGAAGTCATGGAAAGGAAGAGCAGTGGCTGGGGACAGTCACACTGGGGGTATAGGGACAAGGGGCTAAAAGGCATGAAGAGACTGGTATTGCATGTACAAGGGAAACTTGCCTTCTATGGCTCAAACATAGACTTGTCTTCCCTTGTTTTTCTGAGCAAGTCTTGTAGAGAGATGATGGGGCAAAGATAGGGGCAGTAGGGTAGTGTCTCCTTGCCCATCCTTCAACAAAAGACTCCCTCCCCAACTGGGAGCACTGGATTATACCACCAATGATCAGAGTCAAAATGGCAGTGGAAGAGGTTGGATGGAGGCTGGACTGGGAATAGTGCAGTGGGCATGCCTGGTATAGCCTTCTGAAGAACCTGCACATCTCCCAGGGTGGCCAGTCTTTGCTTACTTCTCAGAGAAAAGACATCAAGACCTGGTTAGCCATAGTTGGTGAAACAGTTCAGGAGCAGGATCTCTTTCCCTCTCCTGCCCTGGAAAAGGGAAGGACCTTGAAGCGGAGCAGGCATGCCTTTTAGAGAAGACCAGGAACCCACGGGGTACCGATTCATGACTCCGGTAGGACAAGGGTGAATATGAGGTCAAATGAAGCCTGAGATTGAGGTTTTAAACTGTGTAAGACTTTTGAGAACTAAAAATGACTGAAAAGGTAGGAACAACTTGAGATTTAATTAAAGGAAGAGAGGAAAAATAAGACGGAACCTAAGGAAATAGACTGAGTTCATTTTTGCATTCTACTGGTGTGATAGCCTCAAACAACTAATTACAAATATAATATTCTCATATTCCTTAGTAAAGAAGAGAACTGATCCAAACACTGATATAAAAGACCCTTCAATTGATATAAATTTGTTTGTGTGTTTGTATACATAAAAAATACTAACACCAAAAGGCCTTTACTTACAAACTTTCAATTTATATTTCAGCAGAGATTATACCCTAGTCTGTATCAAAGCTCATGTACATAATTTCTGCCTGTTGCAACTGAGGTAAATAAAACCCATCATTTAAGTAAACACATGTTGGTTTTAAAAAACCAATGAGCTTATGATTCTCCTAGGATGTTACATTTCTGTAAATTGAGGAGTATTTATAAAAGGAACTATTAAATCTACACCAAAGCCAGATTTATTCAAATTGGCCTTCTAAATAGCTATAATTATCCAGATCACAATACAGGTCATAGGACTTTTTTCAAACAGGTTGCTTAACTGTGCTGAGCTGTTCTTCCCTTCTCTGTGAAATTGCAGCTACCATTTCTGAAACTTGACTATACGTCACCAGATTCTAAGTCAATGACTACAGCATATCACTCTGACTTGTGACTCTAGTATGTGTAAGGGCTCTATCATCCAACCAGCTACACCATCACGAAATCTAAGGGCCATCAATCACAGTTTTCACTCCTTCAATCCTCATATACATTTTGTCATATTGTGCATTATATTCAATACATGCTAGCTGTTATTATTACCTATATTTATACTGAGGAAATTGAGGATTGCTAAGTAATTAGTCAATGAGAATCTTAGTGTGAAAAGCAAATAATAATATTGAATGAAACCAGCTGAAGCTTGGGGATTGAGGTTACCCTGGTTTTCCAGATGGGAAGGACAAAAGGATGGTGGTTGATGTTCGCATGGGAAATGTGGTCTGGGTAGATGGAAACTCATTTTGAAAGGCACAATTCAAGATAGAGTGCTTGATGTGTCCTAGGAACTTGGCCCTTAATGAGTCTTTCTATGAGCCAGGTTCTATGCTGCTGCTTTTTCTTATACAATATAGAAATATAGAAAAATAGTGATGCTATTACTTGCTAAATTTTGGGGGAGCACTGATAGGGTTTGAATCCAGGCCTTCCTCATACTAAGATGCTCTACCACTGAATTCCCCCAGACCTGCTAACTTTTTGTATTAGGAAATTAATGTTTAGCGAGCTATGGTTTGAATGTATATGTCCTCTCCAAATTCGCGTTGAAACTTAATCCCTATGGGATGGGATCTTTAGAAGATGATACTGTCATGAATGGGAGTAGTGCCTTGTAAAAGGGCTGGAGAAAGCTAGCCAGGCATCTCTGGTCCTCCCATCCCTTCTACCATGTAAGCCCAGCAACAAAGCGCCACCTTGGAAGCACAGAGTGGGCCCTCACCAGACACTGAACCTGCCAGTGCTCCCACTGTGAACTTCCCAGGCTCCAGAACTCGAAGAAACAAATCTGTACTATTTATTAATTTCCTCCCCTCTGGATTTTGTTATAGTGGCACAAGTAGAGTAAGACAGAGAGGTATAATTGTATCTCTTTTACAGGATTGCTATAAACATTAAATAAATTAATGGCTGTCTAGGTATTTGTGATACAAGGGTGAACAAACATAGGGGAAAACGATATTAATAAATTATATGTATATACACATTTCCAAATTTTATATATGTACATATGTATATGTGTGTATATATGTGAACCCATTTAAATTATATAGCCAGAAGAGAAATCAAGGGAGTCTTCTCTGAAGCAATCATAGTTGAGCTGAGATCTGAAGGATGAGTGAGCAGGGGTCTAATAGGTAAAGTAGGGGAAAGTATTCTGTGCACTAAGACAGCCTAGCAGACATTGTAGTAGGCAGGAGGGAGTGTGGCTCATCAAAGGAAAATGGAACAACAAGAAGCCTGAGAATCTGTGGTTAGAACACACAGGGATTGTTGGACACATTAAGGGGCTTGGACTTGATTCTAGTGGTGATTTTCCCTAAGGTGGGCAAGCTTTGATTTGGGTTTGGAAACCTCACTCCCATTGCTGTGTGGAGAGCATCAATAGGGGAGCACTGAGCCCAGTAGGCTACTGCAGCTGTGGCAGAGGGGGAAGATGCATTTGTTTACATATTCTTCGCATTATTTATGAATTATTTAGTCTCCAAATGATGCATAAGAAACAAATTCAAGATATTTTCTTGTTATTACATTACTACACTATTGATGGCTCCGCTGTCACATGTCACAAATCTGCTTTCATACTCATTTACCCAGCTATTTACATAATCATCTATCTGCCCTTCTGTCAATTTAAAATTTATTCAGCATCTAGTATTTTGAAATTACAAAAGTAAATAAAACTTAAAGCCATCCACTATACTTTGTTGAGTCCAATTTATGAGACAAACATGGAAATAATTTTAGTATTACTAGACAAAAGTCAATGGAGAGATTTACATAAAGAAAGGAATGATTACGTGGTATATAATGATTCATCTTATAGACTTTCTTTACTACGTAAAACAATAAGAAACAACATTCTATTTTAAACAACAAATACAGAAGAAATTGCATGTGGTCATTTATTCCCCAGAGCCCACTTGTAAACTTTGATGCAGGAGGATTGAAAAAAACATAATGTAATAAAAAGTATACATTTGCGTGTTTTAAGATAATTTGTTATCATTTAACTGTGGTGTGGCTGTTTTTATAATATAGTATTTAATTTTTAAAGTTTTTTTTTTAATCAGAAGACTAAGTACTATGTATTTTTTAAAAAATTATGTATCAAAGTAAAAATACTAGGCTAATAAATTAAAGAATTCATGGTTGACACCAAAAAAGTGTCATTACAAATGAACTAGGCCAAGGTGCATGGCTAAGAAGTCACAATCGCCTGTGGTCTGGTCTTCCCAGCTTCACAATGAGCACGGCTCACTGTCCTTTCTTAACTCGTCCCTGCTCAGAAGATGGGCTCTCCAGTGGGTAACAGCAACCTGGACCCAACTAATCAGGAGGCAGGTATCTTCCTACTCTTCTCATTTTTTACCTTTCCTTTTCTCCTTGTGTAACTGTTCAATGTGAAAGAATTAGCAATTGCTATGTCTTGAGTGTGTCCCCTGAAAATTACACGCTGGAAACTTAATCCTCAATGCAAGAGGGTTGGTATGTGGAGCCTGTGAGAGGCATTAGGCCATGAAGGCAGAGTGAATGGATTAGACATTAGAATTCTGGGCTTCTTAGCCTTTGGACTAGGGAACTTTGGTGGCCTTTGGGACCCTCTGACCTTTGACCTCAAGCTGAGGACTGAGATTCACACCATTGGATTCTTTGGTTCTCTGACCTTCTAACTTGTACTGAGCCACACATATGGCTTCTCTGGTTCACCAGCTTTCAGGTGACCCATCATAGGAGTTAGCCTCCATACTTTTATGTGAGCCAACTCCCTTAATATAGCCCCATTGATCTGTTCTATTCTATTCTGTTCTATTCATTCTGTCTTTCTAGACGAATGTGACTGATACATGTCACAGTAGCCACTGGGAATTAAACGAATGCTTGGACAGATGATACCTCTGGAACTACCACTTAAGGCAAAAGTTCCAATGTAATCCATGAAGCTGAGTTATTCAGTTCTCAGGCAGAGTGAGCGGTGCAGGTGCGTTCTGGGGAGTATTTAGTAGCCTCAACATCATCACTGAAAATAATGACTTAGGTAATTGCTAAAAGAAAAAAGTATCAGTAACTCCATTTTAAGAAAGGAATATCTTTATACATAAGTTTGTCTTGAGTTTATGAGCAGAATATAAATGATTCAATTAATATAGAAAACCCTTTTACGGTTATTTGCAGTACACTTCTACTACCTGCTAACAATACAAGCACTTTTCTTCTTTATTTCTTCCTATCTCTTTCTTGCCTGCTTTGGAGACATAAGTAGCATTAATCAGTTTTCAGTAATGCCATACCTCCTTACATTAATGAAAATCAGATTATTTATCAAAAAGAGGTGAGGAAAAGCAAATTATTAATTGGATTCAGGCAATATTCTACCTGGAAACACTAGAAGTTGTCATTTCAAATTGATATATTTGCAAACTAAATTTGATAGCTAACCTTTTAATGATAATAGCTAAGAGTTGTTGAATATTTAAGTATTTGCTTGGCAATGTGGTAAGTGTTTTACATTCATAACCTCATTCAGTTCTCTTAACATACCATGCTACAAGTAATATACTTATAAACACTTTATGGAAGAGGAAACTTAATCTCACATACATGAGATAAATTTCTTACCAACCCATGGTTGGTCAATGGCAGGATTAAACTATATTTGACTTCAAAGCTGTATACTCCACACTACTCAGCCATTTTCCTGCATCTATTTTATGCTGATCAGATTCATTATCATATTCATTTACTTTTTTATCAGTACTTACCATCATAGTCTTTCATTTAACATACAGTTACTAAATTTCAATTATGTATTACTTTGGAGGAAAAACAAATCAAATTTTGCACGTTCCATAAGTGGTGACACAGAATTTCTAAAGCCAACCGCTAAGTAGTGCTACAGAGACAGTGGACCACGCCTCTGACCGCTGACCCCTGCAAACATGAATGTTGTTCAAAGTACGGGTGAGCGGCCTTCTGTTCTTTGGAGTTTGAAAGTGGACTCTGAAGTGAAGCCATCTGGGTACGAGTTCTAGTTCTGCTAGTTGCAGCTCTAGGTTTGGGAAAGTTACATGCAACTTTAAACTGGGAAAAAAAAGCAATACCCACCTCGCAGCAGGATTAAATGTATCTACTGCTTAGAACAACTCCTAGCATACAGTAGTATAGCCATTATTGACGCCAATATTGAAGGCTGTTTGATTTGTAGCTGGTATTTATGAGGTTTGATTATTTTTTATTCCCTAATCTTATTGAACTTTATTTACCCTTTTTGATTTTTCCTTGCTTTTGGGGGGTTTGTTTCTGACACCGGCTATTTTGATCCATTCCTACAGAACCTTGCCCTTTTTCAGTTTGGATGTTCTCATTCACTTGATGTCGGTCTTCCTCTTTGCATGCTCACAAATGAAGGACAGCTGTCAGTGTGAAAAGAACATCTTTTGGAAGAAGGAACAAAGCCAGAGAGGTGACTCTAAGAAGACATAAACTTTCTGGCTTCACTCCACTTGCATCAGGCCACGTTAAGCCCTCTTATTTGTTTGTTTCATGAGCAGATAACAGTGGACGCTCATGGAGGGAGAAAAGGCTTCTCTTCCATTTTTCAACTGTCTAGAAAAAGAACGTTAAAGGACATTGCAATCTAGTAAGAACCTTTACATAGTATAACTTCATAGAATAATCAAAGCTGACATGGACCATGGTAAATGGATTTGAAAAGCAACTAGCCCTTCTTCCTTTTCAATGATGGTTTTGAGTTTTGTGGCTTCCCTGCCTGGCTGGCCGCCCAATCACCTGTCACACTTGCTAAATGCAGACAATGCTTGCTCTCCACCTTCTCCCCTCTCTCTCAACTCTATCTCCAGTGATGTGATTCATGAAGTCTGCAGTAAGGCCTTGGAATCTGCTATTCTTAAGCACTAGAAAGAAATCACTGGCTAAGATTATAAATGTATATGTTCATGAGACATGGATTTGGTAATAACAAGTCTTAGTTTTTCTTCCTAAATTTATATTAAAATGTAATTTATTTGAAAACAAGATTCAATTTTACTTAATAGCCTACTTCATTGAGTTCTGATAAAGAAAAACTGGAAAAAGGGTTGAAAAACTATAACTACTGGCTTGTTAAATTATCAGAATCAGTTCTTTCTTTTTTTCTTTCTGTTTATGTCTGTCTTCTCTTTTTCCTTTTCTTTCTTGTTCTTGTTCTTCTTCTTTTTTTTGTTCTGGGTATTGAGCTCAGGGGTGCTTTACCACTTTTATTTTTTATTTTTACAAAGGATCTCATTAAGTGTCTTAGGGTCTCATTAAGTTGGTGAGGCTAGCCTTGAACTTGCAATCCTGCTGCCTCTGCCTTCCGAGTCACTGGACTTACAGGTGCATACTACCATGCCCAGCAGAATCCACATCGTCAAGCTGAAAACAACACTAAAGACGCAGATCAGTTTCTTTACTCTGTAGATGTAGAAGCAGCTCTTTTCATTTAATGGGTGATTACTATGAGAAAACTATGATCAAAAGACACTGTGACTTCTCAAAGTAATATAGGTAACTAGAAAAATTCTTAATACCCACCATATTTCAAAACTTTTTTATGTTTTTAGTAGTCACCAAAATGGATTGGATCCAGTTCTCATTTGGTGGCTAACCAAACCAAGGGTATTTGTTCTGAAACACACAGCACAGTAACTACATGCAGCACCCTTCTTATCAGATACCACTTAGAATCACATTTTGAGAATTAAATGGAATCTTACCTTTAAGAGGCACCTTGACATCAAGGCCATAGAATAAAGGCAAGAGAGAAGAACAAGAATAGAAACAGAAACTGCAGAAGAAAAAGAAGAAGATTATGTAAATCTGAATTTCTATAGAGCCATTCAGGTAGTACAAAGCCCGTGCTTTTCCACACTGCTCCAGGCTTCCCATTTCTCAAGTGTATAAGTACCCTTTTATTTCAAAAATAAACACCTTTCATTCATCTGTTGGCAAAGCAATGTCAGTGTTTAGCTAATATGATTCATAAATTTTAGAACTGCGAGGGGTCTTACCGATATTTAATCTAAGCTTTTAATTTTATAGATGTGCAAAACAAGTATAGAACAGTCAATCAACAGTTCAAGTTCACACAAGGTCATGTTACGGTGAATAGAACCTAGATATCCTGAGTCCCGTGGTATATACCACTGTCTTTATCTTCTAAATATGGGAGAGTATTTTGAAAACACAAAATATGATCAAAATATATACTTAATCACACATTAAACTATCATTGGTTAATGCGATAGGTTTCAGGACCAAGGCACAGTAATAAGAATATTAATATGTAAGATAAACATACGATTAATTATTCACAGTGGAACATTTCTGAGAGGGAAATGGGATACTGTTAGTAATTGTTGTGGGGCAGCAGGGTCTATCCTGGGCAACTAAGGGTATGCGCGGCCACTGTTTATGAGGGTCTTGCTTCACTGTGGCTAAATTGTATAATCAAGTTATAAATGTGGTGCTAGTAACATGTATCGGTGACTATTCTGTTATTCTGAAAAGCAGAAATTTTTTCCATGAAAAAAAATCCTGGAAGATTTTTTTTTTCCACAGAAGGAAAAGCTAGAAATGGAGAGAAACAAAAGGCTTCCCACAATTCCTATGAGAAGCTTGGATGGGGGCAAGTTATTAATCTCTTTAATCCATTGTTTTATTATCTATATAAAAAAGGACCATGACATTTGCTGTGTCTGCCTCAAAGAGTAATTATGAGGCTCATACGAGCTGATGACATTGGAATTGCTTTTAGACATAGTTGAGGTAATTTTGCAAAGTGTGCTGTTATCACCTGATTTATACTGTGTGCCTGGAAATAAGCTTCAAAGAACGGATTTCATGTACTCTCAAGAGGTGTTCAAGTAGTCCAAGGGAAATAATGGAGAGTATCTCCATTCACATAGATGATGTGAAAACTTTTAGCTAGGCTGCAGGGTGGGTGAGAGTGAGGCCAACCAAATAGAACACCCAGCATAAACCTTATCTTCCATTCCTCTCTCTAATCAGAAACAAACGGGACTGTTTTTGAAGTAGCGTATACTTATATCTTATGTGTAATATGTGGCTGTGATAACCAGAGCATCCTTATTTTCCCAAAATTTCCACGGGATTTATTTAGAGAAGGGCTAGGGTGGTGACATTAATAGATATTACCCCCCTTCCCCGCTTTTAAACCTCATTTGAATGGGGACTAAATGGCATCATCAAGTTTCTGGAATAGAATTGCCTTAACCATGACTTTCTCCCTGAGCTAGACCCAGCAGAGAATGAGCAGAGCATGGCCAAGATCTGGCCACTCAAAAATATA
>PVKS010030518.1:0-24382 GCA_004027875.1 Aplodontia rufa
AAGTGAAGACTTTTGACCCTTGGTTCTCTTGAGTTAATGCTGATTTCACTCAGCATAATTTCTTCCATAGCCATCCATTTACCTTTAAAGGCGGCAGTATCATTGTTTCTAATTGCTTAGTAAAACTCCATGGTATATATGTACCACAGTTTTTGGAACCATTCACCCAGTGAGGGACATCTGGGTTGTTTTCATAATTTAGCAATTGTAAATTGAGCTGCCATGAACATAGATATTGCTGTGTCACTATAATGTGCTGATTCTAAATCCCCTGGAAAAATACCCAGGAGAGGAATAGCAGGATCATATGGTAGGCTCATCCCTAGTTTTTTGAGGATTCTCCACACTGCTTTCCAGAGGGGTCATAGGTTTTAATGGAACATCCAGGTCCTTTAAGAGTAGGTAGGAGCATAGCTGCTGAGTGCAGTGCTGCGGACTTTACTGGTGGTTTGACTTACGGTGCTTGGTTGTATCCCTGCTGTTACCAGGAGAATAATTCTTGGAATCTCCTTTTTGGTTGAGGAATCTAGTCTGTGAACCAATAGGAATGTAAGAAATGATACTTTTTTTTTTTTTAAAGGGAGAGAGTGAGTGAAACAATTTTATGTGTTTTTTCATCTGGCCTTTGTTTCTCCAAAACTTACTTGTGTTATGTGGTGCTGGGTATTGAATCTCAGGTCCTAGTGCTTGCCAGGCAAGAGCCACTGCTCCAGCCCAAGAAATGACACTTTTAACTTTCAGTATAATAACATGCACTAAGGTGTGTAGTTGTAGGTTTTTGTAAACTTCACTTGACTCCATGGGAAAAGACCAGAATATGTTAAATTTAATGACTTATTTCCATTTGGCAAGTTATTCTTCTTAATGTATAACTTTGTGTGTTTTGTATTCGGACTTCAGTTTCTGAAACCTTTACAATTGAATTTTCTGTGAGTGCATGTTACATGATACAGCTGTAACAAGGAGGTATTGGCTGGGGGCGTAGTTCAGTAGTAGAGTGCTTGCTTCACAGGTATGATACCTGGGTTCCATCCCCAACACCACAGAAATAAATTAATTTAAACAGGGAGGAAGCCATTCTGACTTGGCGGATACCTCACAGGATCACTGCTCCCAGGTGATTTCTGCCCGTCCCCTTGTCTTCACCTGGGATCACTGCCTTTCTGGGAAGTCAGGACAGTTTTGCTGTTTTAAAGCTGCTACTTGCTAATCAGGGTTCAGGTCAGGGAGAACTCTCGAACTATGCAAGCATCCTTTGATTCCCAGCATACTGTTTCCTGTATGGATTTCAAGCCCCAAGCATGTTTGGCTTCTCCACAGTCCTATGGTCACCCAAGGGGCTTTCCTATCCTCTAGCTGGTAGTAAATTATGGCAGAGCCCAGAGCACATTATCTATTTTTTTTTTAAAGAGAGAGGGACAGTGAGAGAGAGAGAGAAAGAGAGAAGCATTTTTATTTAGTTTTTCATGTGCCTGCTGTTGCTCCAGCACTTCGTTGTGTTGTGTATGTGGTGCTGGGGTTTGAACCCGCGTACTCGCGCATGCAAGGCAAGCGCCATTACCACTGAGCCACTGCTCCAGCCCCAGCACATTGTCATTTTACAGTCATAGAGACATAGTGAGACTTGGAAATTCTTCAGATATGCTATCCCCAAAGTACCACATGAGTATTTGCCATATGACATGGAAGAGGAAATGAATTCCATTTGCTCATTCGTGCACCAAAAATTTTTCTGGACCCTGTTGTGGGTCAGTCCCAGTGCCCAGCACAGGAAATAAAAATGGAATAAGGTGTGACCCCTGTCTGAAGAGATCTGTGTCATGTGAGGGTTTTGTGGGTAGTAGGGAGGCAGGAACCAGGTCATCACAGTGCATCTTTATAAATCTCTAATAGGAGCTAGGGCAGTAGCTGGCTTGAAGTAGTTCACATTGTGTGCCTGCTGAACAGATGTCCAGTGTTGAGGGATGGTATCTCAGAAATGATCTCCCAGGGGAGGTGATAGGTGAGTTGCATTTCAAAGGGGGAATGATAAGAGCTCTATGACAGTTCTAGGTTTTTAGTATAGGAATACTGAAAAGAGTGCTCAAGTCCACTTGGCTTCCAAAGCTCCATTAAAATAAACTTTTACAGCAAAAATTGCTCATCTCTGTCCTGTCAGTTTTTATTTAAAATATTAGAAAGAACCACATAGCAAATGAACTGGAAATTTCTCTCTCAAGGCTTCAGCAGATATCATATGTAAACTGTCTGCTCCCTCTTCTCCCCTCATCTTGTATTCTCTTACCACTTTTTAGTATTAGCTTCATTGTTTCTCTTTGGAACATAGATATCTGATAGAAAAAGGTGTCTAGTACTGAGGAAAAGGCTAAACAAAACAGTTTACATCCAGAATCTCTTTGGCTCTTGAAATTGGTTTCTGTTGATGAATTTGGAGGATAGAATCAGTTGTTTCTTAATTTGTATTGTTTTGTGAATAGGCTGGGACTGCACTTATTTACGCTTAGAAAGCAATATTCTAACATATGCAAGCTCTTAGTTTCAGCAGGCTGTGAAATGATTATAAAATGTCATTGAAAAACAATGTGATTTTCATGTTCCAGAGGAGTGTTGCAAATGACTTGGATGCAGTGACACATCTGTTAAATGCCTATTTTCTAAAACTTGTAATGTCATGAAGTTTTGAAGTTTTGCATCTGAGGTGAGGGTGGGTTCTGGCATTTAGTCAGCTTTCAGTTTCCTGAAAGAATTGCTCAGTCTCCCAACATTTAAAATCCATAGTTCACACCATTTGTCTCATAAACATTTAGCCAAATGTAGATGTCAGAAAAGCCATGTGAACTTGTATTCTCCCTCAGTTGAGTATGGATGTGCAGCTATGGAATTGAGTTGGTTGGAGGTGAAAAAGACTGGCTACCCTTATATTGTCATAGCATCCAGGAACATGTTCAAAAATATGTGCGATTGGTTATGTGATGAATCTAAATGATGGAGTTTTAAAAAAATCATATCCAAGTAAAAGCTACTTTCAGCAAAGTAGTCACCTTGGGAGGTCACATCATTATTCCAGGGGACGTAGAGTTACTGCTCATACTCTTACCTGAAGCACTGTTCCTTAGTTGAACCCTCGTTTGTTTAATCACTAGATCCTAGCTCCTTACTCAAGAGATTTATCACCATGGATAAGCAGTTTTAAAATGGAAAGAAAGATCTGAAGGTAAAGACAAGTTAAAACACTGAATAGCAGCACAATTATTGAAATAACCTACCTAAAGTAATATATTTAAGAAGTATAATGTTCATTATATGTTTAAGAAAAGTGTCCAGGTATGTTAGAAATGGTGTAGTGAGATCATTTTCCTAGTCACCTGCCATGGTAAGTTGATAAAGCCTTCTAAAAGGAGTGTGTTCAAGAGCGTTAAAGGAGAGAAAACTGAAATTGCTCTTGTTTACTCATCCCCAGACCCGGGCCCTTGACCCCAAGTGTTCACTTTCTCCATCTGCACTTCTTGCACAGTGTGATCTCAGGAGTTGTAAAGTTCTTCAAGGCTTTTCTAACACTTTTGTTTTGTTTCTTTAGGTATTTCTGGGAAAAGCCAGCTTCTGTTTGCACTGGTCTTTACAACTCGTTACCTGGATCTTTTTACTTCATTTATTTCATTATATAATACATCTATGAAGGTATGGTATAGCATCCAGTAGAATGTATTTTATCCATAATATGCAGACCTTAATGTTAACTGTGTTTTTTGTTTTTGTTTAGGGTTTTTTTTTTTTTTTAAAGCAGGGATTGAGCCTGGGGTGCTCTACCATTGAGCTACATCCCCAGTCTTTTTTATTTTAAGACTGAATTTTACTAAGTTACTGAGTCTTGTCTGGAATTTGAGATCATCTTGCCTCAGCCTCCCAAGCTGCTGAGCTTACAGGCATATGTCACCACATCCAGCTTCCACAGTCCTTTTTATTTTTTATTTTAAAACAGAGTCTAAGTTGCCCAGACTATCCTTGAATTTGTGGTCCTCCTGCCTCAGCTTCCTGAATAGCTGGAAGCTTGTGTGTTTTTAAAAATCTCCAAGAATATTATTTAAGTATTGTGTTGTGTTCTTAAAAACTTTTTAGACCACCTTGTGTATATAACTTGAAATAGTTATCATTAAGCATACTTTCCTGTTTCAAAACAGTATCTATTTAAAATACTTTGAACTTAGAGATTTTTAAATTTAAGTTCCTTAAATATGATAGAGCTTCTAAAACTTTTGATAACCCTGTAAGAAAGAGGAATGACCATTATATTTTCTTTTCTTTCTTTCTTTCTTTTCTTTTTTTTTTTTTTTTTTTTTTTTTAAGAGAGAGAAGGACAATGAGAGAGTCAGAGAAAGAAACAACTTTATTTAGTTTTTTCACATGGCCTTCGTTGCTCCAACACTTAGTTGTGTACGTGGTGCTGGGGTTTGAACCCGAGTCCTTGAACTTGCCAGGCAAGCGCCGAAACCACTGAGCCACCACTCCAGCCCCAACCATTATATTTTCAAGCACTGGGAAATTACAGACTTCCCAGAGAAATCCAGCAAGTCAGTACATAATGAGGAATTAAAGTTGGGACTCCTGGTTGTAGGTCTTGTTTTGTTGCTTCTACTTTTTCCTTTTTCCACTTAGTCAGTTTTTCCTAAACTTCTGTGTTTGTGCTGTCATTGTTTCTTTAGTCATGCTTTAAAAATGCCTGCGTTTACCTAATAATACATGTTTTAAACCTTTCAACTTGTCCATGGTACCTTTGTTGTCCTCCCTGTATTTCTCCTAATTCACATTAAAGCAAATGTATACCTATTAAAATAAAAAAACTCGCTTACATATCCCCTAACATTTGTATATTGCTGGTGGTTATGTTCCACACTTGGGGAAGTACTGCTTCAGTTCTTTCCTGTAGTCATTAAACTTGTGCTATGAATACCTACAGAGTTGGGCACTGAGCATTTGGCAAAAAACAAGAAAAAGTCTTGTCTGGTAGGGCAGAAGAGGCAGATTATCATAACACTAAATAAATGACTAATTTGTGGTGGGTACAATGAAGGAAAAGTAGAGAGGCTCTCAGGATGTGTAATAGTCTGATTTCTTTTTTCCGTTCATTCTATAAAATCAGAGCACTTTGGGGCCAGGTACTGTCATAGGCATTTGGTTGTAGCCACGTTCAGGAAAGTAAGTTGAAACCTGTTGGTTTGGGATTTCAGTAACTGTGCCCTAGCATGTTGTGTTCAAAAGGATATTTTAAGCATTATTAAACAAAGGACTGGGCACGGTGATGCTGGTACACATCTGTAATCACAGTGGCTTGGGAGGCTGAGGCAGGAGGATCACAAGTTCAAAGCCAGCCTCAGCAACTTAGCAAGACTGTATCTCAAATAAAAAATAGGTGGGGATATGGTTCAGTGGTTAAGTGCCCATGGGTTCAATCCCTTGTACTAAAAACAAACAAATAAAGCAATATTTGAATCTATGTTCTTCATTTGAAAGCAACTTAGACCCTGAATCAAAATAGAATGTAAAAAGGGCTGGAGATATAGCTTGGTGGTATGATGCCCCTGTGTTCAATCCCTAGTACCATCAAGTAAATAAATGAATAAAGGCAAAATCAAATAATAAAAAGAAATGTAAAAATGTTCCAGCTCATCACTTTTAGTCAACATACTGGAAGTTCTAGTTGATGCAATAAAATAAGAAAACTAAGACATACAAATTGTAGAAGTAGTAAAACTCTATCTGCAAATGACATGATCAGCTATGTAAAAAATATTACAGACTCTATAAAATGTTACTAGAAATAGTGAGTTTAAATGGTGACAGGATACAGTATCATTTCACCTGTACCTCCCAAAAAAAAAAAAAAGCAAATATGAGTCATTTTGTAATCATTGCATTCTTTATTGAACAATCAATGGGAGCCTAGAAAACAGGAAATAGTTAGCTGTCTTAAAAATGGCTAAGTAAGGGTGGAGCCTGTTGCTCAGTGGTTGGAGTACTTACCTGGCATGATGAGGACCTGGGTCTAGACACCAGTACCATAAACACATATACACCTAAGTGTTGGTGAAACAAAAGCCAGTTGAAAAAAATAAAATTGATTCATTTAAAAAAAGACAGGCTGGGGGCTGGAGCGGTGGCTCTATGGTTACAATGCTTGCTCGGCATGCGCCGTACGTGGGTTCAAACCCCAGCAACCCATGTACACAACTAAGTGTCAGAGCAACTAAAGCCATGTGAAAAACTCAATAAAAATTGATTCTGTCTCTCTCTCTCTCTCTCTGTCCTCCTCTGTAAAAAAAAAAAAAAAAAAGACAGGCTAAGTAAGTTCCAGCTTGGTGTCTGGGTTAAGCTAAAACTGCGGGCATTAGAGGTATGAGCAGAAACCTCCAGCCTCCTCCAGCCTCCTCTTTAGAAGTACCAGAGGAATCCTTGCTTGCTTGGTTGTAGTTCGTAAGCATCATGTCCTGAAAGTCAGTGGAGTGAGACCCAAGTTGTATGTGCACATGTTTACTTGAACTTCCAAGGGAGGGGAGAAAAGTAGCTGTTTCTCAGCAGCTGTTAAGGCCTTGATGGATTGAACTTCCCTGACCACCACCTGGCTTGCTGGAGCCCCTGGCTGCCAGAAGGGGTCACAGTGCAGATATACGTGTATGTGTACTTGGTGCATGAGTATGATGATGACTAACAATTTTAATACTGTGTTGACTATTTAGTTTCAAATATGATTGTATAATGTGCTGGGAACTCTATGCCTTTGTGGGGTTTTTTTTTAAGACACATAAAGGCTTGATGATTGGTTTCATTTTCCTCTGAAGTAGTTTGCCCAAATATTTTCCTAATTAAGTTTCTTTAGTTGTATTTCCTAAGGAGTAGTACCGGGTAGTGTGGTCCCTTTCATGGTTGTCTCTGTGAGCTAAATCTGTTATGTGAGCCTTAAGCCTATTTCTGCACTTTGATAATTGATGTAATTTTAGAATATCAAACTTCCTTGGTCAGGTGACTAGATGATGTTTGACCTTGTGAAGATGGAAGAACACATAACTTAATTGTAAACCCTTAATTGTAAACCCTTGAGCAATTATACTACTATGTGCACAGAATTGCTCCCTTGGAGGCAGCAGTGTTTTCCAAATTATCACTAACTTTAGGTTTTTGCTTTTGCTGTGTTACCAGAGAGAATTTCAAAATAATAATCTGGATGTTCAGTGTAAAAATAACAATTTAAGTAAAAAGCCCATCAAGGCAAATTTTAACATGAACTGCATTATTTATGTTATCTCTTCAAAAATGCTGTCTAACACAAGGCCCCAAGTTAAGTCCTCAGCCCTGAAAAAAAAAAGTTATCCAAGAAACAGTGTCATGTTAGGAGGAAGTACATTTGTTTTGAACTGCATTGAACTTTGTATTCTTTTTTACTTAATTTGCTGTATGATAGTAAGATGAGATTAAAAGTTTATTTCTCTGTAAGTTTCTTACAAAGTGAAACTTATACTTAACTTTTGACCCAGCATACCCACTCCTTGGTATAAGCTTAAAAGAAATGAGAGCTTACATTCCCACAAGAGCCTGTAACAAATGTTGATAGCAGTGTTATCCACCATCCTCCCACACTGGAAACCACCTAGCTGTCTTTTAACTGATGAGTGAATAGATAAATCATGGTGCATCTGCACAATGGACCAATACTCAGCAATAAAATGGAATAAATTATTATTATATGAAACATAGCTGGGTGCAGTGGGCATGCTTGTAATTCTAGATACTCGGGAGGCTGAGGCAGGAGAATGACAAGTTCAGAGCCAACTTGAGCAACTTAGCCAGATTTTGCCTCAAAAATAAATAAATAGGTAGGTAGATAGGGCTGGGGAGTAGCTCAGTGGTAGAATGCCCTGATTTCAATTCTCAGACCTGAGGGGAGTGGGAAGCAAGTAGTTGTTGGCTCTCAGGTGTATTATGCTAACTGAAAGAAACCAGATGCAAAAGGCAATATGCTGTGTGACTTCATTCGTGTGGCATTCTAGCAAAGGCAAAATGGAATAGAGGAGAATACATCAGTGATGATCAGAGGTAAAGCCTGGAGTGGCTTGGTACAAAGAGACAGCAGGGTGGACTTTTGGTATTTGTGGAACTGTTTATTCTAAATTGTGGTGCTGTTTATATGATTCAGAACTGTACATCCCCCAAAAGTGAACTTTACTATGTTTAAATTAAAAAAAAATTCTGAATTAACAGGTAATATGGAAAGCAGAGGGAGTTGAAACAATTGCAGTATATTGACCTGGCATTTTTTTCTTTTGTATTTTTTAGCTTATCTATATTGCCTGCTCTTATGCCACAGTGTACCTGATCTACATGAAATTTAAGGCAACCTATGATGGAAATCATGATACCTTCCGAGTGGAGTTTCTGGTGGTACCTGTAGGAGGCCTCTCGTTTCTGGTCAATCATGATTTCTCTCCTCTCGAGGTTAGTTAAGATGTTATTTAATGGTCATGTCTTGTTCTGTACATAAATAGACCTATTTGCAGATAATATGGATTTTTATGGGGTTTTATTTTTATTTTCCAGACACACTTGTGGTACAACATGAACTATTTGGTGTAAATAAATTGTAGACAGGAATTAAAGCACCTGGGTATTTGGATATTTGTTGACAGCTTATTCCCTGACATTTCTTGAGAATATGAACTCAAAACTGTGTTTTATTATCTTGATTTTTGTGGTAACAAACACAGAACCCTGCCTGTCCTTGTGTTTGAAGATATATCATCTTCTCCCAACTCTGACCAGCTTTTGTTTCCTTCACATATGGATGTTACAAATTGATTTTGTGTCTTCATCTCCTAAGCAGCACTGCTAAACTTCTTGCCTTTGGTGACAGTGGTTTATGGTGCCCCTGACACTGTACAGTGGAGTGAACTGTTCCTCTTTCCCAGTGAAGAGCTGCTGTTTAGCACGCTGGAGTTTATTAAGTTACTGTACTATTCTCAGTTGTCTGACAGGTGCTGGGAATGCCTGGACTACTTACAAGTCCTTCGGTTGTCAGCATGAGTAAAGTACCACATGGTAGAATTTTCATAATTAAACTCCAATTTCTGACCCCTTTGATTTAACCACACCAGAAAGCTTAAAGTAATAAAAATACAGATGCTCTTTGACTTTTGTTGGGGTTGTGTCTTGATAAACCCATCATAAGTTGAAATTATTTTGACATTATTTTAAGTTGAAGAAGCATTTAATAGTATCTAAACTACCAAACATCAGAGTTAGTAACATGTGAAACATTGTAGAATATTTATTTGTGTCCCCTTGGGATGGTATGGCTGACTGGCATTTGTGGGGCTGCTGCTGTTGCCCAGTATCAAAATAGAGTATCATAGTGCATATCACTAGTCTGGGAAAAGGTCAAAATTCAAAGTATAGTTTCTACTTACCATGTATTGCTTTTATACAGTCATAAAGTTGAAAATTTTTAAGTCAAAGTATTGTAAGTCAAAGGCCACTTGTAAGTGAAAAATACAGGAGCCTGGAAAAGATCAGTTGGTAAGGAAAAATAGCAGTGAGGACGTAGAAGGAACATAGTTATCAGTATTTTTTGTTGTTGTTTTTACTGTTCATACTGGGGATTGAACCCAGCGGCACTTTATTCCTGAGCTACATCTCCAGCCCATATGGTTTACTTGAGACAGGGTCTTGCTAAGTTGCTGAGGCTGGCCTCAAACTTGAGATCCTCCTGCTTCAGTCTCCTGAGTTGCTAGGAATATAGGTGTTAACCACCATGCCAGTGAGCTATGGGTATTATTAACCCTGGCAGAAAGCAGAGCTGATTTGAGGCTCTAGATTTGGATTGAAACATGTTTGTCCAGGAGAAATCTTATACATGGAGATTCATAAAACATTGTAAAGGGAAGACAAGGTAGTACTTTCAGAGGTAAAGGTAAACAAGTTACCCAGCTTATCTTGGGCAGTGCCCTGCTTCTAAAATGTTGCTTAACTATCTCTGATGTATGTAGTTGTTTGAGGCTGAGATGCTCGCACTCCAGATTCTCCACTCTTGGTCAACTGCTCTATGGTAAAGCAAGAATCTTTTCCTTGAACACATGGTGGGCACTGAATCCTGACTGAAGTTTGACTTTTCTCTTCCAGATTTTGTGGACCTTCTCCATCTACCTTGAATCAGTGGCCATCCTTCCACAGCTCTTTATGATCAGCAAGACCGGGGAGGCAGAGACCATCACCACCCACTACCTGTTCTTCCTGGGCCTGTATCGTGCTTTGTATCTTGTCAATTGGATCTGGCGCTTCTATTTCGAGGGCTTCTTTGACCTTATTGCTGTGGTGGCCGGCGTAGTTCAGACCATTCTATACTGCGACTTCTTCTACTTGTACATCACAAAAGGTAGGTTGATCTGGCTTCTGTGGTTCCTGTAGTCAATGTGCTATTTTGGGAGCTTGCTTCTCAGCTCCCTTGCCCAACTCGGCTCATCTCTCAGTCTCACAGAGCATAACTGGCTTGAGGAAAATTCATTTTCATGGTGTCAAAATTCAAGATCAGGGTTTTAGGACTGATATATAAGACCTTTTTTTCCCCCTTTGGCTATAGCTTTATTGTTTTCCTAAAATGGCACGTTTTCATTGTAAGAAGATTCCGTCAGAATTAATAATTTCAAAGGTAATTATCAAGATCCAACCACTCAAGAGAAAATCACTTTTATCCCATTTGTCTCATTGTCCCAGATGTGGAAACCCTATGAATGAATTAGTGTATGAAATGTAACTACATAAGACGTAATCATATAACAATAATAACTGTAATATGTAATAATAATTAAGATATAAGCTCTAGATTATGCTTTCCAACCTATTTTAACGTACTTGTGTTAATTTTGTTGAAATATTTGCAGATTTGAAAACTTGAGACTTAATGTGTTAACCCATTGATTAATGTTTCAGTAAACGTAATTCCAGATATTTCTGAGCGTATACAGATACATGACTTAAACTATACATGTTCTTCTATAATCTGTTTTTTTCCCCTATTCACATTTTTTTCATGAAATAAATAGAAATTATCCATATATGCTTTCAATATGTGTTGTATACACTATAATTTACTTAGCAGTCCTGGGTGGTCTTTTTTTTTTTTTTTTTTAACTTGCTGCTATTAGAATTCTGTGTTTAAATCAACATCCTTATGCATATTTGCATGAACATAGTACACTTGAACTTTACAAAAATCTGATGAAAACTATGGTCATTGCTCAGAAAAAGTACCTATTAAACATGCACACAAGTTCATGCAATCAGTTACGGGGAATTCAGAAGTCCCTAAAGCTTAACCACAGATCCCAACCTAAGAATCCTTTGCTCTGCAGTAATATTCCAAATGGTAGAATTGCTCTGTAAAGGGACATACTTGGCTCTCTCTCTCTTTTTTGGTACTGGGGATTGAACTCAGGGGCACTTTACTACTGAGCTACATCCTCAGCCCTTTTATTTTTTATTTTGAGTAGAGTCTCACTGGGTTACTGAGGGTCTTGCTAAGATGCTGAGGTTGGCTTCAAACTGGCCATCCTCCTCCTGCCTCAGCCTCCCAAGTCACTGGGTTTGTAGGCATGTACCACCATCCCTGGTGTTTTTAATATCCAGAATTTTAAGACCCCTTACCCTTCCAAAAGACATATTTAACACATGTTCATTAGGGGGGAAATCATAACAAAAAGCAGCTGTGAATTTGGTGGTGTTTTTAGTTGAATTTATATTTTTTAATGTAATTGTTTATATATTTCCTTGTATTTTACTGGGTAGAGTCTTGTGTGACAGGCTTCTAGGAATGAGAGAAAGGAAATTGAGCTTGTCAATATCAGTAACCTTTTGTTTCTCTTCCTTTTTTTACAATTCTAGTACTCAAGGGAAAGAAGCTCAGTTTGCCAGCCTAAGTGCCAAAGACCATCAGCAGCCTCTGTCCTTCAGGGTGCGTGGACAGAATTCTTACCACAGCAAAGGCAATGAGATGCTCGATGTGGAAAATCAGAAACTTAAACTCTTTTGTTGCAGATAGTCATCAGTGGCTCTGTAAGAATGCAGAGGAAAAGAACCAGAAGGTTTCTGTTTAATGCATCTTGCCTTATCTTTTTTTATTACTATGTACAAAGATTTTTTTACACAAAGAAACAATGCTGTATTAATAAATCCAGTGTGTAGTTTAATTGGGATAGTTCCAAAAGTGATGATTTTTGTGAGGAATAAGTGCAAACTTTTTTATTTTAAAAAATTCCTGGAAATTGTTGATTGTGTCTGCAATGAAATTGTACTCCTTGGCAGTTGGTAGATTATCTATTCTAACATCTATCAAACTTGCATTCCACTATATTTATTTTTTGCCAAAAGATGAGTTATATTTGTTTGAAATCTGAGACACTATGTTGAATTTTGTATATCTGTCCAAATTTATTCCTGCCAGCCATGGATAGATATCCTTCTGTGGACATCACAACACTACATTTAAGGTTAGTGATGGTGACTTGCTAGTTTTAGGGTTTTGTTGCTCAAATATTAAGGTTCTGAATGTAGATGGGGTATCAACTAAGAGCCACCGAAGGTGCCTACTCTCCTCCCTTAAGACTATTAGTCTCAATCTGAGACTTTTCCAAGAGTGCTGAAGAATTTGTGGACTCTGGACTGCTTGTCATCTGAGTGTGTAATGGGAGGTACTGTAATGATTACTTTGGATATGAGATTCTACTTTTGAGGAACAGAACACAACTTGTTATCTGTCACTTTCATTTGCAGTTCCAAAAAGATTACCATAACCATGTCTGTGCTCAGATTGAGATCATTTTTCCTGTCATGGTAAAATGATTTATAATTTTTTTTAATTGGAAGCACAAATTACCATTCCTTAAATTCTTTTTTTTTTAACTGAGCTCTTGCATGACTTATCTTGTTTTATTATCCTAAATAAACATTTTATTAAATACAGAATAAATTGTCTTTTTTATGAATTAGGCTTTTATCATCCTATGTTGGGATGATTTGTTTTTCATTTGGCAGCAAATAGGGCTGCAAACATTTCACTTAACAATCTGTAGCCAGGTGTGGTGGCACACGCCTGTAATCCCAGTGGCTTGGGAGGCTGAGGCAGGAGGATCGCAAGTTCAGAGCCAGCTTCAGCTGGTGAGACCCTGTCGCAAAATTTAAAAAAATAAATAAAAATTTTAAAAAGCCTGGGGATGTAGCTCAGTGATTAAGAAAATCTATAAAACTTTCTATTTTGTGGAATTGCTTGATTTTTTTCTTCCTGATTTTGCCATTATATTGATTTGTGACATTTTTGATTTATGCAAAAGTATGTGACTTTGTTTTTATATGATGCACCATCAATATGAAAGTGTTGAATACTACAGTGCTTACTACAAGGAGGTTGTGGTATGTTTGCTTCCTGCATTAAAATGTATTGTGGAGGAAGGGAGCTGGATGAGTTGTATGTTTATTTAGTGTGGATTGTAATATTTTTCTAAATTGGCAGTATGACTGCATAGTTTAACCTTATTTATGGCCATTCTATTTTCTCCTCTTGCCTCATGTTTTTGCATTGTGTAGCAGACTACCTTTCTTCCCAGGATCCTAGTGTTCGTTTAGTGGCTGTGGTCTGTTTTTATCCTCCTTGGGATGATTCCCGGAGTGTGGAGGAAGGGTAGGAAATCCGGTGGCAGTAGGACAAGTAGCTCTCTTGCTGCCCAAACTGGGAATTGGGGATGATGGGTGGGGACTCATACCCATCTTTATGCATGGAAATCAGACAAGCACTCACTGCAGGCACCGTGCACAGAATAAGATCTGGAACCTTAGCATGTGAAAGCCTCTTGTAGCCATTATTCCCAAGTAAAAATAAAATTGGCTCTGATGTCACCATCATTTTATGGTCAACCATGGTGACATCTTATTAGGGAGGTTGCCTGAGCTGGAGTGAATGTCTGGGCCAAGTCCTCACATGCTGGAAACAAAGGCCTTGCCTTGTGTGACACAACTTAGGAAGCACTGTTTCATAGTTACCTTCACTTCTTGAATAAAGTTTATCAGGTAATATTTTTCATTAAGCTGTTTTTACGTGTGTTAATGGAATTTCTTTCTTGCATTTTGCAATGCCGGGGATTGAACTCAGGTCCTTGGCACATTCTGCGCAAGTGCTGTACCACTGATCTGCATCCCCAGCACCTGTGTGTGTGAATTGATAACTATAAAAGCTCACAGACACCAGTCCATTCCTGTTTATTCAGTCAGTGTCTGAATCAGGTTTGTTGCTGCCTCATACTTTGGATGAGAGAGTGGTAGAGAAATAGTTTTGATAGAAATCATAGTTTTTTATGGGAACCCTAGTAAAGAAAAGCACAAGCTTTGGAGTAAGACTTATGCTAATGCACTTGCAGCTCCCTAGGCATGGACTCTTAACAAGAACCTTGTTCCCCTGTTACGTGGAAAAAATACTGCCACAGTATTTTTATGAGACTTAAAGGTCTTGGTGAAGATCACAAAACCTAGTTTGGTACACATTAATCACCACCAGGGCCCCGTTTTCACTCCTGTTCTTTTGAGACAGTATCCTGAAAGCTGACTGATAACAGTTACTGGC
The DNA here is from genome assembly GCA_004027875.1 of Aplodontia rufa. NCBI lineage: Eukaryota > Metazoa > Chordata > Mammalia > Rodentia > Aplodontiidae > Aplodontia > Aplodontia rufa. The sequence goes on from PVKS010030518.1 coordinate 14,651, forward strand.
AGGAGTCTTTCCTGTCCAATTGATGACATTGGTCAGTTTTACTCAGAATCCTTGTTAAAAGGCATAGATGTACAGAAATTGACTCCTAGGTTCCTTTCCAAATGGCTGAACCTTCAGGTTTGTGATTAGATTGGGACTTCACCAGTTTTTCTGTTGTTTCCCTCTAGTGGCCAAATGTTGAAATTCCAGGGAACCTGAACTACCTAGAATGGGCTGCCCCACCTGTCTGGGTTAACCTTTTTATAGTGAATTCTTTTTTACTTTCTTTCCTTCTTCAGATATTGGGGATCAAACCACTGCTTTGCCATTGAGTTACATCCCAAGACTTTTCAAAATAAGTTCTATTTATTTATTTTTTAGAGAGAGAGAGTGAAAGAGAAAGAATTTTGTTTAGTTTTTCATGTGGCTTTCATTGCTCTGATACTTCCTTGTGTATGTGGTGCTGGGGTACGAACCTGCATCTTTGTGCATGTTGGGAACATGAGGCCCAGCTGGCTTGTAAAAGAATCGGTGGTAAACAACTCTAAGGGGTCCAGCTGGCTTGTAATTAGCAAATTGCCTGACCTCATGATTAAGCTATTTGGCCACTCATTTGTTACAATTGGATAAACGTGTTTGCACTGTACCCTATTGGTTGCTCTAATGGATAAATAGAGTAGCAGCTAGTCAGGTAAAGGAAGCAGCCAAAGGAAAAGCAGCCAGAGAAGAAGCAGCCAAAGGAGAAGCAGTAGCCAGAGAAAAGCAAGCAAGCAGCCCTGTCCTGAAGGAAGAAAGCAGAGAAGACGCATAGAACCGGAGAGATCAGCAGAGACGTCAGAGAGATCAGCAGTGGTAGAAGATGCAGGTCCCGTTCCAGCCACCGGCCTTCGCCCCCTTGTTCCCGGCTCCCCAACCCTTCCTAACTCAGCCCCTCGGAGGACGGCCCAGGGTCGGGTTGTTCTGCCCGTTCCTCGCTCTGGAGTGCAGCAGGGAGCGACTCCTCTTCCCCGGTCCCCAGCCCTGTCCTGCGGGCGCCCGGGGAACGGCTAAGGTCCGCCGAGGTCGTTCCACCGCTCCCTGCTCCAGAACCCTGCGGGGAGCGACAGTGCATACCAGGCAAGTGCTGTAACTGCTGAGCTACTGCTCCAGCACAATGAATTTTTATTTTGTAGCAGGCTCTAAGTTGCTTCGGGCCTTGCTGAGCTGCTGGGGTGGCCTCCCGCTTTAGCTTTGCTAGTCACTGGGATCGCAGGCATGCCGCGCTGTACCCATGTGATTTCACTGCGTGAAGTCTTGGTGTAAGTTCTTTGAGTGTTTCTCCTCTAGGTTTGAGGTAATGGCTGCTTTTATAACTGCAATTTAATCAAAAAAATAGGTGAATTAATGCACTGATTAGATTTCAGCTCTCATAATCTAATTGTTTCACCTGTGAACATTGTTACTTTATCTCATGACCTTTGGGGGACATCTCATATTCAAGTCTTAACAAATACTAAAATACAGCACTCCAATTCTCTGACCTGCTTTCACTTAGGGTACTTAAAATGTGTGTCTTTAATGAACCCCAAATATTACACTTGGCTGCCAAAATAGAGTGAAAAGATAAAACCTATTTACTCACCCTAATAAGGTTTCTATGACAATAAATGCATCTGTCATAAGAAATTAGTGTGTCTTGACACTAAAGTGATTTTTTACTTCAAGCTTTGAGAACTGAATTCTTAGAAAAACAACTTTCCAAATGCCTGTACAACAATCACCTGGCAAAAATGGTAGACCAGAATGGCAAATGCTAAATGCAAGGGTATTCATTTTATTCACATCATGGGATTTACTTGAAACAAGGAAAATCAAGTCCTAAATGGATAAATAGAGGAAGGCATGAATCAGTTTGCAAAAATGAAAGATTCAAGATCAGTTTCTCCATGTTAATGTGAAGATATGATGAAATGCTAAGTCTCTTAGAGTGTTTCCTGCAACTTTATATTTTGAAATTAACCTAAAAGAACAAACAGAGGATATCAGAGATCTTCAGTTTTTGGAAAGTCATAATGAGACAAACATGATAGGATGTTAATCCCTTGTTAAATATGCCTGGTGGTTCCTTAAGTGTCAAGCAACTTCTCTAAATACAAAATATTTCCTGGTGGCTTAGGAGGCTGAAGCTGGAGGTTTCACACCTTTATGGCCAGCCTCAGTAACTTATGAAGGTTCTAAGCAGTTTCGGAAGACTGTTTCAAAATGAAGAGGAGGGGGAAGGCTGGGGATGTGGCTTAGCGGTTAAGTGCCACTGGGTTCAGTTGCTGGTACCCCCCCAAAAACAACAACAAAAAATAAATCTGGGGGTCCTTTCTCAAGAGTTAAACTTTGCTCCGGGTAGTTCAGCTTCCAGGTCAGCAAGCTTGGGCAGGTGCAGAGGGCATAGGGAGGCATGGGAGTCAGTGTGCATGTGCTTCAGAACTGAGTGAGCAAGTGCTTGACTGAGTCCCGGGCTTAGGGACTGAGTGAGCAAGTGCCTGGTTGAGTCAGGGTCTCTTTGCCACTTCAGTCCAGAGGGCTTGCAGTTGCGTGGTGGGCGGCAGGAGCTGAGGCGTTCCTGGGATTGTGCTGTTTGGATGGTGCTGTATGTTCACCAGCGATGACTTGGCCTTCCCTGTGTTCTTCGAGCTGTTGTAATGAGTGCTGTCCTGGACTGCGACAATTAGTGTTGGGGGTGCACCATCACCTAAGACCGTGACAAAGTGGCCAGCCTGCTGAGCACTGACAGGGTCATGGCACTCCCCTCCCATTCCCTTGTTGAGTGTTCACCTCTGTAGGGCAGGTAGGAGCTGTTGCTGTCCCCATTTTACAGATGGCAAACTGAGGTGGAGAGTGGGGAGGCCGTGCCAGGGGTCACAGCAGTGGCCCAGATTTAGTTGCTACAGGGCAAAAGCACCACCAGAGTGCAGCATTGAAATCTGGCATCAGAGGAGCAAGATACTCAAGCTGAACATAAACCGTGGCCTCCAGCTCTTCTTCTTTGAGCCCAGTGTCTGTGCATTGTTCAGTCACTCTGTGTGGGAGAGCAAAGCACCTGCCCCTGCAAGACGAAAGTTGGAAAATAATTCTCTTTATTGCCATTCTTGAGCCGATGGCGGCAGAATTTTATGAGAAGCAGACAGGCTTCACATACACATGTTGTCTTTAGAAGTGTGGGAGGCAACATTGGTGCAGGAAGTCAGTTCACAGAGGGCCTGATTCTCAAGGAAAAAAGAATATGAAAACAAGATAATGAGTACTTTCCCAGGAACTTTCTAGTTTGCCGGGTCAAGTGTTTGAGAATGTTTCCCTATTATTTCTAGACATGGAGTCTTCATATTACAAAACTGATGACAAACTTACCACTGAGCTAAATTCCTGCCCCTTCAAGATGAAAGTTAGAAAATATTGAAAAATAACGCCCTTTATTGCCATTCTTGAGCTGGTGGTGGGAGAATTTCATGAGAATCAGATAGACTTCACATATACATGTTGTCTTTCAAAGCCCCCAGTTCCACTTCTTAAAGCTCCTGGGCTTGAATCCTTAATAGGGCAAGCTTGCCAGTGGTGCACTGCCTTCTGTTTAAATGTGTCTAGCGATGGGTCAGGGTCACCATTACTTTGTGTTGTTCAGTGCTGTCTTTCCCTTCTGCACTGAGATTTCTCAGTGCCCACCATGAACATCTTTGCATCTCTGTTCAGTTCCTTCCCTCTTTGTTTTGAATTCCACACTGCAGATTCAGTGTGTGTCCATCTTGTTAATCCAGAGATGTACAAATTCTCGTTTGTAATTTAGCAAACATATAGTTTGTTGGTTTACCAGTTGCATATTTCTGAGTCATGATGGGCAGTTTTCCAGCACCTGACATTATATTTACTTGCTTTTGGCTTTAAATGGATTTAAATGGATTAGAGCAAGCCTAGAATAAGAACAATGATATAAGCATAGAAAGTGAAAAATAAAAGAAATCATAATCTTTAGCTAAGTAGATCTTTTATTGATGAAAATTATATTCCACAGCCAATCATACCTTATTTTGGAAAATACTCCCTTTAATTTCTTAATATCATGTATTACAAAGCAGCTCCTTGGATTCCACTTCTGACCCTCCCTGTTTTCTGGACAGATGGATTGGCATTCTGACTTTGTATGTCATGTACAGAGGGAGACTTGACTGTGCTGGTGGAGTCCTACTCAGCAGATCGTTGATTGTCCTCATGGTGTGCTTGGGAGTTGTCTTAGGTGCTGTGTCGGTCATCATATGTGTCAACGTGAAAGATAAGGAGTAACCTTTGCTATTTGACATCAGTTATTTTTACTGTAATATCTTCATTGAGAATGAATTTGCATAACCTGCAACTCACCCACTGAAAGTATACAATTCAGTGTTTTTTAGTGTATGTCAGTATTGGGCAACTATTACCACAATTAAGTTCAGAACATTTTCATCCCCTCCCAAAGAAATCCTGTCTGTATCCATTATCACCCATTCCTCATTTTCTCCCGGTTCACTCAACCCTAGACACCCATTAATCTGCATTCTGTCTCCATAGATTTGCCTATTTGGGACATCATAGAAGAGGAATCATCCATTATGTGGCCTTTTGGTCTGACTTCTTAAACTTGGCATGATGTTTTCAAGGTTCACCCATGATATTTGTGTATCAATGCTTCAGTCCTTCTTTGGCTGAGTAAGGTTACATTGCAGGGATAGATCACATCTTCCTCATTCATCAGTTGGTGAACATTTGGGTTGTTTCCCTTGGGATATTGCCAGTAATGCTGCTATGAACAAATGTATGCAAATGCATACAAGATTTTGGTATAGATGAGTATTTTCATTTCTCTTCGGTATACACCTGGGAGTTGAGTTGCTGGGTCATTGATCTCTCTGTCTAACCTGTTGAGGAACTGCCAGACTTCTGAGCAGCTGCACTATTTCACTTTCCCACCTGCAGTGTATAAGGGTTGTACTTTCTTATCATCTTCACCAACACATTATTATCAGACTGTCATTATAGCCATCCTAGTGAGTATATGATATTATCTCATGGTTTGATTTCCATTTCTTTGGCGACTAGATCTTGACTGTCCTTTCGTGTGCTTGACTGTTTTTATATCAGTTTAATAGAATTGGCTACTTCTCCAGAAGTATAAGATTATTTATTCTTTTATTAATGAATTAAGAGTTATACTTCCACTGTCTTTTTTTTCCCCCTTTGGTGCTTTGGCGTGAATTCCAGGCCTTGTACATGCTAAAAACAAAACAAAACACAAACAAACAAAAAAAAAAACAGTCTACCAATGAGTTGCACACTCAGCCCCTCCACCTGTTTTAATGATATTCTTTTCGTACATGTTAGAGAGAGAGAGAAAGACAGAATTAATTTCATTTAGTTTTTCATGTGGCTTTCATTGCTCAGACACTTCATTGTGTACGTAGTTCTGGGCTTTGGACCTGTGTACTCGCATATGCCAGGCAAGTGCCATAACTGCTGAGCCGTTGCTCCAGCCCCTTATTTATTTATTTATTTTAAAGAGGCAGGGATACAGAGAAAGAGAAAGAATCATTTCATTTGGTTTCTCATGTGTGGCTTTCCTTTCTCCAACACTTCATTGTATACGTGATGCTTGGTTTCAAACCTGCGTCCTCACATGTGTCAGGCAAGCCCATGTTTTCGAATGGCTCATCCACAGCATGTTCTCCATGTGAGTTACCATATGCTTCAGCAGATTCTCCTCTTTGTTGCTCAGTGGTGTTCCAAGATCTGGTTGCTGTGACTTACGGTGCCTCACACATAAGTACATGGTATTCTTTCCCCTTTGGTGTGTATGTTTGTGTGCAGGTGTGTTTTGTTGCTGTTGAGTTGCCCAGGTTGGTCTCAGACTGCTGAGCTCACATGATCCTCCCCAATCATCCTCCCCACACTGGGACCAAACACAGGCCACCATGCCTTGTCTGTACACAGGACTTTGTGTGATTCTGTGCTTTGGTTCCTCTGTGATGAAAGCACAGGAGTATCTCTGCTGGGACCTGTGGTGGTTCTTATTAGTGTCTAAGAAACTGTCAGCTAAGGGTAAGGGGAAATACAGGGAAATGTATTAAAACTAGGTATACTCCAAGCTTTTTATCATTACTCCAATGTATATTCTGTTCTCATAATAATAATAATAATAATAATAATAATAATAATAATAAAAGAAATGGAGTGGAAGGACAAGAAGGGGGAGAGGAAAAATGGGAGACTCAATTATAACAAGTTAAATTCCACACTTTTCTAATTAATTCATTATATGATCTTATATCATGTGTACCTAAAAAGAACCAATTAAATTAAATGGAAAAAAAAAGAAACTGCTGTCTATTTTCCAAGTGCTGTAATGTTGTAATTCCCATAGACTGTATGTAAATTTTGATATGCTTTCTCTGCCTTTTTACCCAATTTCAGTGCTAACACCATGTTTTTTTTATCCATTTTTGTCATGTGTGGATTAATATCGCTCTGAGGATTTAGGTGTGTGTGTGTATGTTTTATACAGGGGATTCAAGATGGGGTCTCAGACACTCAACTGCATCCCCATTTTTTTTTTATTATTTTAATTTTGTGACAATTACTTGCTAGTTTCCCAGGGTGGGCTGTGATCCTTGTGCCTCGGGATCCTGAGTGTCTGGGATTAAAGTTGGGCACCAATGGTCTGGCAGTTGGTTTTTCCTTGCTTTTCAGCTTTTGAAATTTCTATTGGTAAGTCCTCAAGCTTCTAGATCCTTCCCTTGGCCAAGTCTGGTCTACTAAATGTCCCACCAAAGGCATTCTTCATCTTTGCTATTGTATTTTTCATGTTCATAATTTCTTTTTTCTTTTCTTTGTATACCTGTGTCACTACTTATACTGTCCATCTGTTATTGCATGCCATCTGCTTTCTCCTTAAAGTCTTGAGCATATAGACCAGATTGTTTTAAATTCCTAGTTTGGTCGTTCCAACACCCAAGCCATATCTGAGATGGCCTCTGAGGCTGTCTCCTCAAATTCAGATTGCCTTTTGGTATTCCTTCTAAAGCTGGCATGACTCATGGGTAAAAGGTATGGAGGTAAAGAGGCATTTAGCAATGTGGTAGTAAGTGGAAGGGAGACATTTTATACTGCTGTGACAAAGTATTCAGCATTTGATGGACCTATGTCACCTGGTTTTTCTTTTGAAAAAGCTTCTCATTTTTCTCTGCCCTTTAAGTGGGATACAAAAGTTTTTTTTAAGTGTCTGTATTTGGAAATTTCCTTCTTCCAGGCTGTTGTTCCCTAATGAAAACCACTCAGGTGGGATATGAAAAAGCAGTTTCTCTAGATTGCAGGCCCCATTGAGAAGCAAAGAATCCTAGAAGTATTAAAAAGTGTTATTTTTCCATGCTGGGCATGATGACAGGTGTTTGTCATCCCAGTGACTCAGGAGGCTGAAGAAGGAGGTATGCAAATTCAAGGCCAGATTCAGTAACTTAGCAAAGCCTTGTTTTAAAATTAAGAAAAGGGTGGGGAATGTAGCTTATTGGCAATGCACACCTGGGTTCAATTCACAGGATGGAAAAAAAAAGTGGAAAAGTGCTTATTTACCCATGCTCTGCAAGAATCCTAAGAGGATTTCCCTCTCCTTTTTCAGTGTGAGGTCCTGGTAGGTGCCTGGAGATGACCCACACAGGTGTTGGGTTTCCCCCTGAGCGAGCAGGCTGGAGACCATTGTTCTTTGTCAACTTGGAGATTCCAGTGATTTGTCAAATGGAGTTTAGGATTTCCTATCGTTGGAGAAACCCATGGAGGTTTCTACTCATGGATTACTGCTGTAATAGGTTCTAATTCTCACAGCACCTGTGTGTGTCTACAGTTTCCCAGAGCCTCATTCATGCAAAGTGCACACTCTACCATGGAACTACAGGCTGTCTACAATTTTTGTACCAGCAGTTTGCCCCATGACCTCAATTCCCTGATAAATGTAAGTAAAGTGCCTAATTTTCAGTGAGCAGATTTCACTTGTTATAATGGAGTGACAACTTCTAGTCTCCTTATAGACAGAACAAAGCTGGAAGTCCATGTGTCTTTTTCGTTCTTTTGATTTCACTGTCAAAGTTTTACTTTTTGATTATTTGTAATTGCTTATTGTTTTTCCATTTCATTTTTTATCCTTCATGTTTTCCTAAACTTTTAGTAACATCTTTACTTGAAGTGATTTGAACCTTTAATGTTCTAGTCTATTTTTTACTTCTTGCAGTTTACAATGTTGAATCGTGGATCCATTCATATTCAAATCCCATTTCCTTTGTTAGTTAGTTAGAACCCAATGCTTTGCCCCATCTTATGTGCTCACCACTCCATTCTTCTAGTGCTGATCATTACACTGTCGCTATGCTTTACCTTGTGCTTGCATAGTTATGCAGAGTATGTGGTTTTATCATATTTTAAATAATTCAGCTATCACTTTATAGGTTAGTCTTAATGTAAGTGTTTACTGTTTATTGTTATTTTATTTTGAATGCTGAGATCCTGTGGCCTATTTGATAGATCATTTTCGCAGGTAGCTGAGATTTTCTGTGGCAAGAAATAGAAGGCCATATTTGAATGATGTCCTACATGTGTCTTTAGTTGTGCTAAAACTCATTGCTTTAAGAATTTTCTGTGACAGATACGATTCAGCTGTTCATGTGTCATAATATTTGAACACAGAACAAAAATCTTGGCTGCTTAACACATAAAAGGCCTTTTATTTTCTCTCAAGTGTTTCCACTCTGGGTTTACTGACCCCCTAAGAAGGATGACTGCCATTTGTGACTGCAGGCTGCAGGCACTGGCATTTCAAAGCTGACTCCGTGATCATGAAGACAGAGCAAGGGTAACATACTTTTTCTAATGTTGTTAGTCCTGGAATTAAGAACTTGATTCTGCTCATTTCCTATTTTGCAAAATTACTCACATGACCTTGCCATGGTCCAAGGGGACTGGGAAGCAAGGGGAGTGGCATGATGACGCACTGCAAAGCTCTACAAAGACTGAGAAGTCACCTTCTGATGTGGAGTCTACTCCCTTATGTTGAAGGGGAAGGCACAGGCCATGATGTAGTCTTTTAAGTGGTGTAAGAATAGCAAAGGAATGAAGACTACACAGGTGGTTATTTATTCAATGAAGGGTAAGGGAAAGGAAGATTCACAGTAGACATTCTGAGTGTATTTTAATACAGATTTTTCTATTGAAATAAACTTTTTAAGTTCATAGTAAAATCAGTGTAAGGAAAGGAAGGAACAAACTGAGAAGCTGAACTAATGTCCCTTTTAGAAATAACAACATAAAACGGAGTTGTTTCAAATAGTTTACAACAACTATGACAGTAGAAATAATTTCAGATTCTTGGGATTCATCTCTTGACTCTCCTCTACTCTGGGCCCATTTGCTCTAACATGCATGTGCTGTAAGATGTGTAAGAAGAACAATTGTCATTTTGCAAGCCATGAAATCAACCTTACTGCAAATTTGTACCTGTAAAAGAGGAACTGTGGAGAACAGTATCGACAAGCTTGTTTTTCCTAAGGCAGAATAGTGTATAGCTTTGTTCTGAAATTATTGTAGTAAGTAGGATTTAGTGGTTTCTCTTGAAGTGGGGCTGAAATTGGGAAGAACTGTGACCACACACTGAGTATCAATAACTGGATATGGGGGCTGGCGCCGTGGCTCAGCAGTATTATGGAGCTTGCCTGG
>PVKS010030519.1:0-24311 GCA_004027875.1 Aplodontia rufa
AAAAAAAGGTTAAATAGAGAATTACTATATGACCCAAGGATCCATTCCTAGGCATCTTCCCAAAGGAAATGAAAATATATTTTCACATACAAACTTGTACACAAATGTTGCTATCGAAACATGTTCATAATAGCCTCAAAGTAGAAACAACCCTAATGTCCATAAACTGATGAAAGACAGATGAAAGTGAGCCATACATACAACAGACTATTATTTGGCCATGAGAAAGAAACGTAACAAAACCAAAGTCCTAATAAGATATGCAGAAAAAAGTTGAATCCCTTCAAGTTAATGTTTGTTCTTTCTTTCTTTCTGTCTTATTTATTTATTTGTTTATTTATTTATTTTTGGTACCAGAGATTGAACCCAGGGGTGCTTAACCACTGAGCAACATTCTTAGACTTTTTATTTTGAGACAGGGTCCTGCTAAGTTGTTTAGAGCCTCACTAAGTTGCTCAGGCTGGCCTTGAACTTGTAATCCTCCTACCTCAACCTCCTGAGTCACTGGGATTATAGGCATGTACCACCACACTAAGGCAGCTATTATAATTACATTTAAATAATTAAAGGAAAATATGTTCAAAGAATTCTATAAAAATATGGTTTTAGTGGGGGTAATGAACTGCGGATCCCTCCAACAACACAGGTAAATGTTGGACATTATGCTGAGCAAAAGAAACTGATCATCAAAGCAAAGGAAACAGAAAACTAATTCCGGTTCTGATGTGAAATTCCAGGACAGGTAAAACTAATCTAGGAGGACGCAAATCAGATCAGTGGTTGCCTGAGTCGGCAGGGCAGTGCCGTGCGGCTACGATGAAGGGGGTCAAGAAACTTTCTGGGGAAGAAGAAACATCTTTTTTTCTTGTGGTTGCATGAATGTATCTACTTGTCCTAATTTACTGACCTGTACATTTATACAATGTGTGAATTTTATTACTTGCAAGTTATACTTAAATAAATTTGATTCAAAATAAAAATGGTCTGGGGTGGGGGCTGGAGCGGTGGCTCAGTGGTTTTGGCGCTTGCCTGGCAAGCACGAGGACCCGGGTTCAAACCCCAGCACCACGTACACAACTGAGTGTTGGAGAAACAGAGACCAGATAAAAAAATAAAGTTGATTCTTTTTCCTCTCTCTCTTTAAAAAAAAATTAAAATTACAAAATGAATAAATAAATAAATAAATAAAGCGCGGCAGTGGGAAACCTCCCTCTTAAGACTCTTCCTCTGCCCTTGTTATTTATTTATATTTTAACTTGGGGGGCAGTGAGAGAAAGACAGAAAGAGAGGATCAGTTTTATTTAGCTTTTCATGTGGCCTTTGTTGCTCTTACACTTTGTGGTGTGCGTGGTGCTGGGGTTTGAACCCGTGTCCTCGTGCATGCGAGGTAATGTGCCCTAAATGCTGAGCCACCGCTCCAGCCCTCTGGCCTCATTATTAACAGAACACTTCCAGAATCTCTTTTGTAAGAAAATACCTAAAAGCCATCTGGTAAGGTTTTGACTAGGATTCTTGATTGGCTCTAGTAGACCAAGCAGTATGTTTCAAAAATTCAATGCTATTCATATCGGATTACTGTTGAACTGACATGTCTGTGTAGCTTATTAATGCCGTGCTTAAAATTGCAAACAACACCAACTCCATCCCTTCATCGCAGACATACCAAGCTGCTGATTCTGTCAGCAAAACTAGTCCCTGGCAATTATACAACAGCATTTTTTTTTCCTTTGGAGGTGTTGAGAAGCATAATTAGAGTGAACACCTCCTAGGTGCTTTCTATGTGTGAGGCTCTACGTTCATTTAGTGTAAAGCACTATGAGAATTTGCTTCATTCAAACTTTGTAACAGCCCTTTAAGGATTTTAACAGATGGGGTGTTGAGTGTGAGTAACTTACCCAAGGTCACCTCTGGATAGTGGTCACACATGAGCTTTTGCAGTCAGGATCAAACTGGCACCCGAAGCACTGTAGTACTTGATTCCTTATGTAAGAGATTAGATCTTCTCTTTCATGACAAAGACATCTGCGTTTAAAGGGGAGCAGTGGCACATGTCTATAATCCTAGTTATTCAGAAGGCTTAGAAAGGAAGACCTCAAGTTCAAGATTACTCTTGGTAACTCAGTGACACCCTTTCTCAAATTAAAAAAAAAATTTAAAGGGCTGAGTTGTGGTTCATTGGTAGAGCACCCCTGAGTTCAATCCCTAGTGCCAAAAAATAAAAATCATGTTAAGGATATTCTGTCTAACATATTTTCTAGTACCAAGACAGTGAAACAGGGAAGCATTTTAATGAAGGGGGTGGGGAACTTGTACCCTGGCTATAGAATGTAACTTCTTCTTGATCTTTTGGGATAGTATTTCACCTCACCAGACAAGCTTCTACAGAGTTCTCAAAAAGTCCTAGAAAAAGACAAATAAGAAGTCAAGTGCCAGGTATGAGTCATCCCTGAGTCACCTAGGGCTATGTCTTGCCAGTGGATTTAAAGAAATCTTTGGGTCACATTTCCACTCTGCACATCTTCCAGTCCTAAAGGAAAGAACAGCACCTTAACAGTCCTTCTAAACCACATTCAAACACACCATCTCACTGAATCCTAACTACTCCAGGGGAGATAGGTACAGGGCAAGGTACAGTGAATGCATTTCAAAGGACTGGACTTTTTCAGTTCATCCATTGGCCCCAGATCCCTATTAATGCAAGACAGGAATCCTAGACTTCTGTATGTCAGTTGGCTGCCAGGAAGCCGGATCCTGGGCTTTGCCTACAATTTCCCATCTCAGTTTTAACTCTTAGTCAATAGACGTTCAACAAAAAGGCAACGCTCTAAATATTGGACTTGGCAAAATCAGAAGCACATTTCCATGGGAACACCATGGTAGGTAGCAGGGAATGGCAATAGGCCATCTTTGAAAACAGTGATGAAAAACATTACTTTGCAACATGTAAGATGCTACTGATTCTAAAAGGCACCGTGATTTTGTATCACTAAGAAAGAAAAGTACACCCAATTAAACTATTAAACTAGACTCATACTGATCTCTGACATGTTAAACGTGTCTTAGTATTGATGAAATAGGGTCTTTCAAGACCACTCTCAAAGGTTGGGGCTGATGTACTTCAATGTTTCCAGCGCGTTAAGTATTACTGAGCAGCAACACTCCTGAGTCCCGCACTTGGGGAGGACAGCACGGATGAGCATCGCTTCTGCCATCCAAGAGCCCACACCTCAGACGAGGAGGGCTTCCCAGCAAACTTTCCAGAGCCTGGAGCTGCAGAGCTCTCAACAGCTCCATTGGTTGAAGTATTTGTCATGTAAGCGAATTTTCACACCTCGTTGGCCTACCCAATTATCAAAATAAACCAAACTATAACAAACTCACATCTCCACCAAGCTCTGAGTCGGAATTTAGACATCCTTGGTGACAACTTCTCAACACCTTCACTTTTTTTCAACGAAGAGTTGAAGAAGGGAACTGACATTGACCAAATGTGTACCATGTGTCAGGCCTCACCCTAATTCACATAAACTTTCCACATTTAATTACTCCCCAAAACCTTATGAGTGCAGCAGCATTATCATCCCAGTTTAAGGGAAACAGAAACCAGATCATCTCAGAGAAGCTAAATGGCCAGGGTAAGATCAATTGTGCTGTGAATGGCTGAGTCAGTACTCAAACCCAGGTCCATGATCCTGGAGGTCATGCATTTCTACAGCAAGAAGGAGGTCAAGATCTTTAAAAGCTTAAAAATTACCTCTAGACAAAGTCTGCAAGGCTGTCATGTTAACCAAACTACAGAGTATAAAGTACAAGGTCTGCTACGCTCATTCAATTGGGGGCCCCGTTTAACCAGCAGAGTGGCTGTTTGTGGTTCAGAATGGCAGCAGAATGATTCATCTGGAAGCAGGGTGAGAGATGGCCCTGTGGGGTGGACCAGGGAGAAGCCCCTGATGATAAAGTTGCCACCATCATTCTGGACTCCTCCATAGTGACCAGGCTCATGCAGCAGCACAGAAATAGGATGCAAAACAGGAAATCATTCCAAAGGACTTAGGGAAGAGAAAACAAAGGAAAGTTATCAGGAAAAAATTAGAGACAGTTTAGGACAGTAGTCCTCAACCAGGGGGGCTTTTCTGTCTTCCTGCAGCTCAGGGACAGTTAGCAAAGACGGGAGGCATCATTGGGTGTCATCTCCAGGATGGCAGGGTGCGACTGGCATCTGGTGAGTGGAGGCTAAGAATGGTAGAAGACATCCGACCGGGCACAGACAGCCCTCCGCAACAAAGAATTATCAGACCCAAAACATCCACAGTGCCTGGCTTTAGATATCATAATGTGGCCATATGATGGCATGGGAGCCAGGAGCATAAGCAGGTCCTTGCCCTCGAGGAGCAGGGAGACAGCACATAAAGAGACTCACATAATGGCTGCGGTGTGGCTCAGCAGTAGAGCTCTTGCCTAGCCTGCTGGAGGGCCTGGGTTCCACCTCCAGCTCTGCAAACAAACACCACCACACACTCACACGTACCCCAGACTCATGCATCTATATATATCTATGTGCTTGGACAGATACACACAGAAAAGACCAGAAAGAATATCAAATATCATCAATGCTTAACCTAGGAATTATGGTTTTCAATCAAAATATCAAGAAATTGAAAAAAAAAACCCAGTGCTTTTCAGTTAATTAATTTCATCAATTTTAACAAAATCATGGTATATTCTAGGGCCGTCCTAGGGATGGGGAATGGGGACAGGGAGGGACAGACCAGAGGAAGGCCGCCAATTTCTACTGTTCAGAATCTTCCACATCAACAGGTGAGACCCCTGGCTTCCATTCATTTAATTCCTCCTGCAAATATTAATTGAATAGGCACTATGTGTCAGGCATTATTTTATGTATATGTGAAAAACGATACCTAGTAATTGTACATATTTATGGTTGTACAGTGTGGTATTATTTTTTAAAAAAGAGAGGGACAGTGGGAGAGAGAGAGAAAGAAGGAATCAATTTTATTTAGTTTTTCATGTGGCTTTTGTTGCTCTGACACTTTGTTTGGCACTGAGGTTCGAACCCTCTTCCTTACGCCTGCCAGGCAAGTGCCGTAACCACTGAGCGACCACTCCAGCCCAGTGTGTGGCATTTTAATACATGTGGACAATTTGCAATGACCAGATCAAGGTAACTAGTATACTGATCACCTCAGGCATTTATTCTGTCTTTATGTAAGGAACATTCAAAAATCCTCTCAACAAGTCCGGTGGCCCATGCCTGTAATCCCAGGGACTCTGGAGGCTAAGGAAGGAAGACTGCAAACTCAAGGCTGACCTTGGTTAGGGAGACTCTGTTTCAAAATAAAAGATATAAAGGACTGGGGACAGGATGGAGTGGTCACTCAGTGATAGAGCACTTGCCTGGCATGTACAAGGACCCGGGTGAATCCCAGCACCACATATACAACTAAGTGTCAAAAAACAAAAACCAGGGGGCTGGAGGGGTGGCTTGGTGGTTACGGCGCTTGCCCAACATGCGCAAGTACACAGGTTCAAACCCCAGCACTACGTACACAACTAAGTGTCAGAGCAACAAAAGTCACATGAAAAACTCAATGAAAATTGATTCTCTCTCTCTCTTCTCTCTCTCTCTCTCACACACACACACACACACACACACTGTCCTTCTCTATATAAAAAAAAGATGAAAAAAATAAAAAAAAAACTCTCTCTCTTTCTCTCTTAAAAAAAAAAAAAAAGAAAAAAAGAAAGCTCCCCTGGGTTCATTATCCAGTGCCAGAAATTGTCATATGTGCTCGAGATGTTAAAGTAAGCAAAACACGGGCTGGAGCGGTGGCTCAGCGGTTACGGCACTTGCCTGGCATGCGTGAGGACGTGAGTTCAAACCCCAGCACCACGTACACAACAAAGTCTTGGAGCAACAAAAGCCACGTGAAAAACTAAATAAAATCGATTCTCTCTTTAAAAAAAAAAAGATATTAAAGTAAGCAAAACACAAACATCTCGCCCTGGTGGTGTGTCGTAGTAAAGGGAAGCAGAGAAGAGGACACCATAAAATACATGTGTTCAATGGTGATAAGTATCGAAGAGGAAGTAGAGCAGAGAAGAGGCCCAGAGCAATGGGGAGGGGGTGCTGCAATTCACTCAGGGAAATCACAGAAGACCCCACTGGAGTGACCTAGAACAGTTCCAAGGAAGGCAAGGGAGCGTGGCGAGGAGGAGAGTTTTGGGGCAGAGGAAACTGGAAGGGACAGAGCCTGAGACAGAAGCATGCCTGGTCTGTCAAGGACAAGCAAGAAGGCCAGTGTGCTGGAGTGAAGAGAGGTGGCAGATGAGGTTCCAGGGGTGAGCAGGGTCAAGTCACCATTGAAAGGATTCTGGCTTTTCTCTGCATGGGATGGGAGGCCATTCGAGGGGAAAAGGGACATGATCCAGAACGTTCCAGCAGGATCATCATGCTGACTAAAGCAGGAAGACCCACTCAGCGGCCGCTACTGTGATTCTGTGAGTTGCATGTGGCATGAGCCAGCATGAGAAGGTGGGAGGTGACAGTGGCCAGTGTTCTGGGAGATTCACCGATAGATGGAATGTGGACAGTGAGAGGAAGAGAAAAGTCAAGAGTGACTCCAGGGTCTCTGGCACGAACAAGAAGGAGCTGGCGAGGGCCACATGCAGAGCAGGTCTAAGGGGGAAAGGTCAGAACAGGTGATCCTAGAGAAGATCCCACCTAAGCAATCTGAAATACCTGCCCAGAGTCCAAGGAAGAGGAGCAGGCAGGAGAATGAAAACGTGCCCTCTGTAAGGGCATAAGAGAGGAGATGGGGTCAGTGGTGGGGAAGGAAACTAGGAGAGTGAGGCACCCTGGAAGTCAAGGAAAGGCATGCAGGGCAGGCCACGCTGCAACTGCCCACAGCAACAGCAAATCTTTTCCCTCTTAGTTCTTTTCAAGTTATATTCAACAAGGCTTCATTGGATCCTGGTGCTGCATCCAATAAATGTGTTAATCTCTTACTCAAAAGTGGTGCCAGTTGGTGGCTAGAGCGGTGGCTCGGCGGTTACTGTGCTTGCCCAGCATGCGCAAGTACACCAGTTCAAACCCCAGCACCCACGTACACAAGTGTCAGAGCAACAAAAGCCATGTGAAAAACTCAATAAAAATTGATTCTCTCTCTCTGTGTGTCCTTCTCTCTTTAAAAAAAAAAAAAAATATATATATATATATATATAACATGCTGTACTTGATAAATAAAGTTTTTTTAAAAAGTGGCTCCAATCATCTGGAATGACAGCCTAGCAAGGTGACCATCCTCACCCCACTGAGCAGTGACTGACAGCCGATGATGCAGGGCACTGGGGACGGAGCACTCCTGGAACTCTGATGTGCTTCCTTCACCATTTCTCAGTCCGATCGCACACAGGGTGAAACACACCATAATTTCATCACGTAGTCATTGCATCCTGGTGTTTCAGTCCAAAAGCTGATTTATAAACTTTCATCGCATAATCGTCGCATGGTATAATTCTATTCGTCATGCCCCTTGAACAGGAAACCGAGCAGCAGTGTAGCAGTCACTGGCAGCAGGCGGATGCACATTCGTCTTCTCCTGCACTCCAAGTCTGGAGCCTAGAACTCTAGTGCAAGCGCGCTGTCAGTGCATTTCCAAAAGCTGACCTGGGAGTTTGTTTAGAGAGCGGCAGTGCTGTAAACACATCTCATAAGAGTGGTGCTGAGGCCCCTGTCAGATTACGAAGCCAATGATGGCACAGCAGAATACTCAGACACAAAAGATTAGATTTCATAAGCCCAAGCTCTGAGTGTAAATTTTCTCAAGTGTAACATTTAGATTATAAAGCACAAAACAATAAAAACTAACTTTTCTTTTTCAGATCAGAAAAATGTTCACTAAACTGTCACAAAGGAACAATGACCCCTATTTGGATTATTCAATTTAAATACATATTCATGCATATTCTGTGCCTCCTAATCTTGCACCAAGGACAGTTTAGTTTTTTAGTAATACCACCACAATTTCTCTCTTTCTTTTTTTTTTTCCAGGGCTGAGGATCGAACTCGGGGCCTTGTGCATGCTAGGCCAGCGCTCTGCCACTGAGCTAAATCCCCAACCCCCACAATTTCTTTTTAAAAGCTTCACTTATTGGTCACACTCCACTTTTTCTTTCTTTCTTTTTTTTTTTTTTTAAGAAAGGGGCCAGTGTGAGAGAGAAAGAGAGAGAGAGACAGAGAGAATCCATTTTTATCGAGTTTTTCACATGGCTTTTGTTGCTCTATGACTTCGTTGTGTACGTGGTGCTGGGGTTTGAACTCGCGTATGTGCGTATGCCAGGCAAGCGCCGTAACCACTGAGCCACTGCTCCAGCCCCCACACTCCACTTTTTTGAAAAAAAAAATTGGCATAAAAATTGCAACAATTATGCCATGAAATATGGGACCTACTAATAACCGCAGCTCAGTGCTTTCTCGTATGGATCTCCTGCTGGGCCTGGACAGCTTCCTCTGGCTTCCTGTTCTCTCTGCATTCAAAATCACCTTCGATATGCAGGATCCTATATGGGTGTTAGGCTCTGGCTATGGGAGGAATCGCCAACTAGGAGGTTTTGGAAGATTGCCCAATAGTCGTTTGTGAGTAGTAGGAGTTACTTGAACTTTTTTTTTTTAATCTTATTTTTTATTACTTATTTATTTATTTTTTCAGTGCTGGGGATGGAATCCGGGGCTTCACACATCCTGGGCAAGTGCTCTACTACTGACCTACATCCTTAGCCCTTTTTTAATTTTTTTTTTTTTTTGGGTCCTGGGAATTGAACTCAGGAGCACTTAACAATTGAGCCACATCCCCAGTCCTATTTTGTTTTGAGAGTCTCCTTAAGTTGCTTAGGGCCTTGCTAAGTTGCTGAGGCTGGCTTTGAACTTGTGATCCTCCTGCCTCAGCCTCCTAAGCTGCTGGGATTATAGGCATGAGCCACCATGCCCAGCTCAGCCCTTTTTAAATTTTTTATGTAATGCTGGATCTAGCTAAATGGCCCAGGGTGGCCTTGAACTTGTGATCCTAATGTCTCAGCTTCCCCAGTAGCTGGGATTACAGGTGTGTGCCACCATGCCCAACCAGGAGCTATCTTATATTTCCAGCACCTGGGACATAGCTGAATCAGTATTTGTTACATGAATAATTCAATAGTTGACAAAAAAAAGTCAAGGATGGCATACTTACTAGGCAAAGGGACCCATTTCTAGCAAGGAACAAGTTGTACAATTACTAAGTTCATTGTCCTAAGGTCAACGATAGCAGATGATCATTGAGCACCTTTGAAGCTCAGACACTGCTTTATCCTTGAGGAAGTAGTAGAGGACAAGACAAAAACATGGTGGGGGCCACACATTTAACAAGGGTGCTAATAAATAGACAAGAGGTGGTGTGGTAAGTGCTCTAGAGGAAGTAGACAGGAACTGAGTGTCTGGGTGGGTGGCTACTCCCACACCAGAGCCTCTTGGAGAAGCTGAGACCTGATGCACAGAAGGAGCCATCCCAGCCCAGAGAGGAGCAGGAGAGGACCAGGCCAGGGACACAGGTCCTAAAACAGTGTGAGGTGTGCACCCAACATAAGAAGCTCACATCAGGCAGCCGTGTGGGACACAGTGGTATGAGACGAGGCTGGCCAGGGAGGCAGGCGGCAGGCTGCCAAGGGCTTGGCCAGCTACGGTGCCAGGTCTGGGCTTTGTTTGAAGTAGTTGGGGGTAAGGAGGTATTGTCAGGGCAGTGTGAAAACTCCTTGCACATGTCAGGAATGATATCCAAAGTGTGTATAAAAAGAGGAACCTTGGGATATGGCTAATGTCTGTTCATAATGGCTCCGTACTTGACACCTCTAAACAGAGGCCGTCCTGTTAGAGAAGCTGGGACTTTAGGCTCGGAGCAGCTCTTGGGGATGTGGTCACTGGGTCCTGACAAGTTAAAAGACTTGCTTCAGCCTCCTAGATGCGGCACTCAGCTCCTCAATGGAGAAGGGCCTGTATGGAGAGGGCCAGCGGGTCCAGCTTGTCAACTGGAAGTCCCCTGCTCACCAGCTGTATCAGGTCACTACAGTTAGGTTCCTGACAGTATCCAAACTGATGCCTAGGGGAGGGGTGTTGGCAGGGTGGACTCAGTGAGATTTAGATATATGAATTCCAACACTTTTAGGCTGCCCACAGGGCTTCCTCCTCCTTCTGAGGTGTGTGTACTGCTGGGGATGGAAGCCAGGACCTCCCGCATGCTAGGCAAGCATTCCACCACTTTCCAGACCCCACTCCCCCAGGCGCAGTTTAAGTCCTCTCCTTTTCCCTCACTCTTCTCACAGTTACCTGCCTGACTGGCTCCTGAATTACCTGGAACTTGAGCACAAGATCTTCAACCTTTTCTCTCCATAGGACACTGCCCTGACTCACAGCAGTAGATAGACCCAGCAAGGGAAAAAAGAAAAAGCTCTCAAATCTGATCTTCCCTGTTAAATCTGATCTCAAATGAGACTTCCCAGAGGTTACCTTTTTAAGAAAAAGAAAATTCAACAGTTTTTGTTTTGTTTTTTGAGACACTCTGCTGCCTAGGCTGGCCCTGAACATCTGGGCTTAAGTGATCCTCCTGCCTCAGCCTCCCCTATTGCTGGGATTGTATATATGTGCTCCTGTGCCTGGCTCTATCTTTTAAAGTTTTGAATAGCCAGGTGCAGTAGGCACGCCTGCAATCTGGAGGATCACAAGTTCCAGGCCAGTATAGGCAACTTAGCAAGACCTCATCTCAAAATAAAATCAAAAGGGCTGGGATGTAGCTCAGCGGTAGCACCCTGGATTCAATCCTTAGTACTCACCCACCCTGCTGCACGCACAAAGATTTTGAGCAGTTTGCAAACACAGGGCATGTATCAGCTTTTGCTTAATAAAAAATAACAACTGAGTTTAAGATGGGGTCCTGGGCTGCAGCGGTGGCTCAGTGGTTACGGCGCTTGCCTGGCATGCGCAACTACGCGAGTTCAAACCCCAGCACCACGTACACAATGAAGTCTCGGAGCAATGAAATCCATGTGAAGAGCTAAATAAAAATTAATTCTCTGTTTCTCTCTGACACTGTCCCCCCTCTTTCTTAAAAAAAAAAAAGATGGGGTCCTGCTTTCTCATCCAGGGATTTGGTTAATTCTCAGCCATTTAGGATCACATCAAAAAGCTCCTATGGAGAGTATGTCTCTTTTCCTTTCTTCATGACAGCCCACCCTGGACATCTGTCCTGTCCCTGTCATTCCCCGAATCTCTATCCTCCTCTATGTACTGATCAAAACAACTTCTATGTCTGATCGGCACACAGTCAATGTGCATGAGAATGGTTTCCTTACAAAGCTGAAATAAGCACCAGGTGTTCTACAGATGACCCTCACAAAAAAGCTACCTTGTTTATTTTGGGTGCTGGAGATGGAACCCAGAGCCTCACATGTGGTAGGCAAGCAAGCAGCGAGCCATGTCCTCAGTGCCAGCATCCTCCATCTTTTTTTTGCTTGTTTGTTTGTTTTTTTTATTAGATGGATATGGAGTTACAATTGAGGGGAAACATTATCAAACATTCAAGAACCAATGTATATATACTTAGTTATCCAGGGCTAATGCCATGTCATGGATGCCCAGCTTGGCTTCCCCACGTTGCTGTTTCCCCCAGAAGAACCCCTGAGTTAAATGGATATCTCCTGGAGGCAGAGATCTCCTTCTGAGATGATTCCCCCTATTCCCACCCTCCAGTCTCCTAGGTGTTCTTCCTAAGCCCTCCCCTCACCCTGTCCCCCACCCTACGCCTCCAGGTATCCTAGGCAGTCATCCCCCTGTTGAGTTAAGAATCATACAATTTGAAGTTATTATTAGCTTAGCCGTCTAACATACTGCTTCCCAAAGTATTCTAGCTTCCACAGATGAGAGAAACCATTCGGCCCTTGAGTCTCTGAGATTGGGATATTTCACTTAGCATAATTCTTTCCATCTCCATCCATTTGATTTCAAAAGCCATAATATTGTCCTCTCTAATGGCCGAGTAGTATTCCATTGTATATATGTACCAAAGTTTTTGTATCCACTCGTCAAGTGAGGGGCATCTGGGTTGGTTCCATAATCTAGCTATAGTAAATTGAGTTGCTATAAACATTGATGAAGCCACATCACTATAATAAGCTGATTCTAACTCTTTTGGGAAAATCCCCAGGAGTGGGATAGCTGGGTCGTAAGGTGGTTCCATCCCTAATTTTTTGAGGAGTCTCCGCCACTGCTTTCCAGAGTGGCTGAACCAGTTTGCAGTCCCACCAGCAGTGTGACAGTGTTCCTCTTTTCCCACAGCTCCTCCAGCATCTGTTGTTGTTTCAATTTTTCATTTTTGCCACTCTAACAGGAGTGAGGTGGAATCTCATTGAAGTTTTGATTTGCATTTCCCTTATAGCTAATGATGTAGAGCATTTTCTCATATATTTGTGGGCTTTCTGGACTTTCTCTGGTGAGAAGTTTCTTTTAAGATCCATAGCCTATTTATTGGCTTATTTGTGAGTTTGGAGTTTAGTTTCTTTAGTTCCTTGTATATTCTGGATATTAGCCCTCTGTCCGAGGTGTGGCAGGCAAAGGTTTTCTCCCATTCTGTAGGTTCTCTCTTGAGCATCCTCCATCATTAACATAGGGCAAGGGTGCCAAGGAGCTCGAGCTGCCTGACCTTCAAACCCTCATCCATGTGGCCCTGATAAAGCCCTGTGAATCTCCAGGCGTGGCCTCGGGCTTTCCATACACCATTCACCACAGCGCTTGGCAGCAACTGCAGGGAACAGCTCTAAAGCACGGTTTCTACTCGTGACCATCATGTTAAGCTAAATAAGTCAAACTCAGAAAGTCAAGGATCATAGGTTTTCTCTCATATGAGTAAACTAGAGAGGAAAAAGGAAAAGAAAGTTGGGGGAATGCAGGGATCTCATGAAAATCAAAGGGGAGATCAGTAGAGGAAAGGGGTCAGAGGTGGGAGAAGGGGAGGGCGAGGGGAAGTGTTGGGGAGGGATATTAGCCAAACTACATTGTTATGCTGTGTGCATGTGCAAATATCCAACAAGTGAGACACAGAGGAATTCAGATCCTACCTAAGGTTACACAGTTGATAAGTTGGTAGAACAATCCAGAACTCCCTCCACCCCACTGCACCCCTCACTTCTCAGATCTAAATGCCTGTACAAAATGTCTTTAAGGGTTGAACTACTTTGATTTTAGGACTCAAACCCCAAACACAATTTCTATGAAGTATTTAGTAATTCATTACTCAAAATTTCCCAGGAGAAACTTCTCGACAATATGGGTGAAGTATGTAATCTTCGAGGGGAACCTATGACAGGGACTGAACTGTGCTCTGACTTGCAGCAGTGAAAGCTTCCTATCATGGGATGTAAGAGAAGTGGGTGGGGTGCACTAGGTTTTGCCCATGATCCGTCCACTGGCTCAGGCCCAGGACACACCATAAGGGCCACGCAACACCATCGTAGAGCCCAGAAGCTCAGGGCTGCTCTGTGGTGTCTTAACTTTAATCCTGGGCTTTTCCTCTCAAAGTGGAGAGGGCAGAGTAGGCGCAGTAGCAAACCTGACTGCCCCACCAGCTCGTATCAGAAAAGCTTTGCTACTTTCTACGTTTTTCATTATGCTTTTTGTTCTTCTATTTTTCACTCCCCTGGCAGGACTCAGAGAAAATCTAAAAACTGAACATTTGAAGATAACTCAAAAGTGACCTCTGGGGAGGCTACAGCTTGCAAACCAAGAACTTTCTAAGCCATTGCTTTTTCTAACCCAAGCCCAGCTATCATTTCACAGGCCTCGCTAAGTCCACTTCTGACCCTTTATAAATTACCCAGACAAGAGCAACCATTTAGGAGTCTGCATTTCTTGGGTTCAAGGAAACTACAGAGGAGAGAGGACTGTAAACCTTTTAAGAACGGACTCTGGGTGCCTCCCCCAGGAATGCGGCACCAGCCCCTAAGTCACCCGGAGCTGGAGACAGAGCCTAGTCCTAATCCTTGGGATGCTGGCTAACCGCAGAGGCCCCTGCCAGACCACAGCCCAAAGCTAGGAGCCCAATTTGAGCCTCCAGTGTGACCACAAGTCCTGCCTGCAAGACCACGCTTTGTGAAGCAGTAACTGTGAGGCCTGGGCCCTCCCTCTGGTGGGAACACACCTCCAGCTTTCCATGGGCCTGCCACCCCAGCCAGAGACCTGGGCCACAGCACAGAAATCCCCTGAAAGCACTGAAGCTGTTTAAAGGGTCAGATTGCTACATGTGGAAGAGGTCTCTAAGATAATCTAATCCAATGTCCTTGCTTCATAGAAATACAACTGGGAAGATACCTTCCATGTGCACTCCACCTCCAAAACCAAAATAAAAACAAAAATCCCAAGACAGGAATGCAAAGATCAGGACATGTGGGTAAGTTGAGTTCTTCATGGGTATGGAGGGTTTTTTTTTTGGTTGGGGGAAGTTAGGGCAAAAAGACATTCAGAGAAAACAGCACAGTCCCTTTAAGGGCTGTACAGCTGCCCATGAGCACCACAGTGACTTAGAGGGGACCCCAGAGCCTGGCAGGGGGCTGCTAAGGACCTTTGGTAGTCTGAATCTGGCTTTCCTGACACCTCCATCCATGGCACCTGGAAGGCACAGGAGAGAGAGTTTCCCCTCCAGTACTGATCCAGGTTCCAAATCACCCAGGAGGAAGTGTTGGGAAGATAGACACATGGGTGGAGAAGCAGGGAGGGGAGACACCAACTTTAGAACGTCTGTAAGAGGATTCATGCAGTACAAAAAGACCCAACTGTAACCACAGGGGCGAAGGAGTCAGGAAACGCAGCCGCAGCAGCCAACCCAGTGGCCAGACCGCCAGCCAGTGGGTCCAGCCCGGAGAGAGGGGGGCGGAGGTTTAAATTTAGCCAGGTAAACAGGGCCTCCCCAGGGTGGAGGGGGCCTGGTAGGAACAGAGCAATCACCTGCTCTGTGGAGCCGGGAGCATTTCTTATTGAAGGGACAAGTCCAGAACCGAACTAAACAGGTTCCATTTCAGGGTTTCAGCAACACGTTTTGTGGGAGGCACACAGATTGCACCCCCAGATGGATGAAGAATTGCTTCCACTTTAACAGTTTACTCCAATGAAAAGCATTCAGGCCTTGGCATGCCCAAGGACCCAGGTTCAAACCCCAGCCCACATACACAACTAATTGTCAGAGCAATGAAAACCAGATGAAAAACTGAAGAATTTGATTATCTCTCTAAAAAAAAAACCAAGCAAACAAACAAACAAACAAAACCCCCAAACACGTTCAGGCCTTTTCATTTCTATCACAGTATCTGTGCCCTACCCTCTGCTGGATTTTTCCGGTCTCCGGGACACAGTTTGAAGAAGCCTGATAGAAACCAGCCAAGGATGCCCGTACATGGAGCTCGCGTCTTGCCACTCAAGGGTTTTTATGTCTATTGCTGTTCTGAGTCTTGAGAGATCTGAAGGAGCTATGAAAACAGCACCCCCCACACACCACCACACAAACTCTGAGGATTCCATTCAGGTCTGGGGCTGGAACATATGTGGACTCTAAGGACATATTTACAAGATTAAGGAGATAAATAACAGGCAGCTTGAAAAGGATCCAGAAAGAATAAAATCAGAATCGCAGATGGGAAAGTTTTCGTGGACTTGCTGAGTTCTATTTCAGAGAAGACAAGGGCTATCACTTCATGTAAAATGTCCCCCTGTGCTACAGGTGTCAGGCTGTGGCAATCCAGAAACCAGCAAAACTATCCTACGAGTAAAATCAGAACACGCCCTGGGCTTCTGCCCTTCTTGAGGGAAAAAATAAACTTAAAAAAAATTCACTTGCGCGAGTGTTGGTTTTCCTCCATTTCAAAATAGGTCTATTCTTTCCTTGATACAGATGATTTGTAGTTATAAATAGCTGGAGAAGGAGGAAGCGCAAAAGGCAATGCTGGAGGAGACCTCTGTGGGGCCATGGAGAGCAGCGCTTGCAGCACTGGTGATCTCGAGCGCAGGAGCCCAAGGAAGGAGGCATGGTTGGTGGGTTTGTCCTGCACATGCATGCATGAGGTCCTGGGTCCCACCCCCAGCACCGCAAATGAACAAGCAAATCTTTCCAGTTGCTACTAGAGTAAGAGGAGGATGAAATACATAAATAAAAAACAATCCGAGAGTTTTGTTCATTTCACAGTAATTTGGGGGACATATGATGATTATTATTAGTGTTGGAATAGAACCCAGTGCCTCATCCATGCTAAACAAATGCTCTACCACTAAGCAAAACCCCAACCCTATCCCTTTAACCTATGCATTTTGGATAGAAAAACATTTTAGGAAAGGGCTAAGTAAGAGACACCGGGAGGGCTGGAGCAGTGGCTCAGCAGTTATGGCGCTTGCTTGGCATACACGAGTACGTAGGTTCAAACCTCAGCAGCACATACACAATGAGGTGTCCGAACAACACATGAAAACTAAATAAAAGAGATTCTGTCTTTTTCTCTTACTGTCCCGCTTTCTTTAAAAAAGAGAGAGAGACCATGGGAGATATTATAGCTACCAAATGTGCTAAGGAGGGAATTGGTTTCAGACACCCTGAGCACGTGCATACACACACACACACACACACACACACACACACTCAGGGTGGAATACATGGAACATCGGAGCCTGGAAAAGTAGGAAAGCCATGGGTGGAAAAGGGCCAGCAGGATCCTTGAAGCCTGGCACTGGCTCCCCTGGCAGGCAGACCCCACAATGTGTTGCATGCTTCTTCTCTGTCTTTAAGAGAAGAAAAAGAAGGGGGTGACTCCCAGCTGCCCTTGGGGATTCACTAATGCATGATGGCTTTAGGTCCTTACTCCCTGCCCTGGTGTCTGCACCTGATAGTGCAGATGCCGGTAGTAGCTGTGCCTTTTTCTTTGTACCCCTGCATTTGCTATCGCCATGAAGACCCCAGGGCTGCAGCAGCCCTCAGGATGGGCCCACAGAGGTCTCCTCCAGCACTGCCTTTTGCCCCTCCTCCTCCTTCCTATTTATAACCACAAGTCATCTGTATCAAAGGGAGTACAGCACTGGTGGGAAATGGAGGAAAACCACTACTCATCCTATCACCTCTAATAGGTGGATGTGTTTGTTAGGACTTGTGTGTGAGTCTGGACAGACATACAGGTGCAGGCTCTGGGCCTGGCATCCACTCCTCTGAGCTTGAGATCCGAGTTTTGCCTTTCATAAACAAATTACATGTGCATTCCACCACAGCAGTGCCCAGGGTGCAGGAAAGGGTCCTCAAGCTTTCTGAAGGTGTGCCTGTTGGTCCCAGACTGCCTTAGGGGCCAGCCACAGAAGGGGGCACCCTCGGCTTTCACCAGGGGCCTGTGTCAGTGCTGGTAACTGTCCAGGAGCAAGACCCTGCCCTGCTGAGAGTCATCTGCTCCTGCATTGATGGTGTGGGCACAGGTGTTCTATCACAGCTCTGATAAGTGGGCACATTCCTAGGCCACTGGAGAAATTCAGGGGATTGGTAACGTGATCTGGAGCCTTTCTATTCCAGGTACCAGGGTGTGACTCTGCTTAGGGTGGCAGTCACTGAAAGGTGTGCCTAGTAGTCAGGTGGCAAAAGCAGTGATGGACTCCCTGTAAAGTAGAGGGCAAACTAGCCCCTCCCGAGCCACCTCAGTTTCCCTCCCTGGGATATAGAACCAAACATTCTTAAACATTCTTCAAGCAAAATGAATCGTCTCTCACAACGATCTGCAAGGTGCAAATATCCAGGAAATCTGTCTCTCACTAGAACGCTTGGCCAAATATTCACCTAGGTGCCCAGAGTGGCTGGAGAAAAAGGTGGCTTCCCATCTCTCGCAGGCGCAGGGGCCATCAGGGAAAGCAGAAAGCAGGCACCACCACCTCCCAGGGCTCACCCAGCTCTGGCGTGAGGAATTCAGAAGCTTCTCGCCAGGGTTAAGGTAATCCATCTGCAATCCCCGCCGCGTCCGTCCCGCGCAGGGAGCAGACTGAAGTGGAGGGTTCCAGCGGGGCCGGGCCAATACCCCGGGAGGGTGCGAGAAGCTCCCGCGGCTCACACCTCTCCGACAGCCGCGGGCAGCGCCTGGTGAGGTGGCCTCTGCCCTGGCCACCCGCTTGGATCGCCTGCCTCTCCGCTGCCCGAAAGACGCGAACGCCAGAGCCGCCGCGGGAGGGCGAGGAAGCCCGCGCACTACCTGCCCGCGCCGGGAGCGCGCCCTCCACGCCGGGCACCGCGCACTCGCCCGAGGCAGCAGCAGCCCGGCCGCTAGCCAGGCGGCCCCAGCTTTGTTCGCCGCGGGGCCGGGTCATTTCTCCCTTCCCGCCACCTAACCAGGCTGCGCCGACGCTGCGGACACCGCTCCAAGCGAGCAGCAGAGTCCGCGTAGCTAGGGAAGGGCCCGCTCCCGGTCCTCGCGCGCCCGGGCGCCCAGACCCAGCCGGCCCGCTGAGCCCGAGCCTCCCAGAAGCCGGAGGCAACTCCGTGAAGTTTGGGCGGCCCGGGGAGAGGCTGGGGCGCCTCTCGCGAGGACCCCGGGAACGGCCGCGCAGCTCCGGGTTCCCGCAGCTGGCGCTTACCTGCATGTCCCGCCGCTTGTCAGGCCCGCGGGCTCCGGCTCGTCGCGCGGCGCGGCCCGGCTCTCGCAGCGCCCGGCAGCGCTGGATCCGCCGGGCGCCGCGGTGCGCGCAGGAGAGGCCCCGGGGGCCCAGGGAGCGGCCCGGAGCCTTGTCCCGCCGGTGGGGCCGCGGGAGGACGCTGCCCGCTCCTCTTAGTGCGCGGGCCGCTCGGGTAGTCGCACCAGATTCTTCATCCGCCACCCGGGCGCGGAGCTGGCGGCGCGGGCGGGTGAGCCCTGCTCCGGGAGTCCCACCAAGTGTCCGCCCGGCCCCCTAGGTACTGAAGGTGTCGCCCCTAGGCAGGACCCGGTCAATCCAGCCCTCGGAGTCCGCGCTCCCTCCTGCCGCCGGGAGGGCTCCCTGCTCCGCTCCGGGACCCCCGAGCTCGGTGGGCGGGAGAAGTCCGGGGCCGACTGAGTCCAAGAGACGTCCTGGGCCCGGGATGCCTGTCTCGGGCTACCTCCGTCGGCCCTCTCACGGTTGCGCGCTCTGTCCGGAGCGCACGACCCGAGGAAGTTTCGACCCCAAGTTGGCCGCTGGCGGGCGGTGGCCGCGGCGCAGAGTGCAGGGGCCGGCTCAGGGCGAGTGGATCCCCGGGCTCCGCCGCCTCCGCCCCGCCTCCTGCGCCGCCTCCCCGCCCCCCTGCAGCCGCGCCGGCCCCCAGCTCGCTCCTTCCCACCGGCGGAGCCCGCGACACCCCTCCCGAGGACCCCTCCTCCTCACTGAGATCGTGACCTCCGCACCTGCCTCCAGCCACCCGGGCGCACCCGGCAGAGTGGCTCCGGGCTTTGTCGCGGGGGGTGCGCAAGGAGAGTCCCCGAAGCCCGCAGTCCCGCCACCCAGCCCCTTCCACCGGCCCCCGACACCCGCCGCCACCTCCTGCTGGAACTGGACCCCTCCTCCGACACTACCCGTGGGACCTGCCGGGGTCTGCAGCCCTAGCCGGGCGCCCAGAGCCTGCGCCCTGTGCGCCTGCCAGGAGTACCTACCTCCCGGGCCACGGAGTTAGTCTCTGAGAACCAGAGCGAATATACATCGATCTCTTTCATATTTACATGGAGCACAGTCACGCCATTTATTCTCCTTCGAATCCCCAAAGATGCGGAGTGATTCAGGAACTGTTACTTCTACTGTGCAAACCCAGGTTACTCCCCCGTGGGTCCCAGGCCCTTTTCCTCCTGCACCAGCACAGGCAGGTCTCTGAGCCTGGGGAACCTGATGCGGACAGGTTTCAAGTGGAAAATGCTTCTGTCATGAATTTGGGGCTGAATTATACCCCTGACTGTATGGGGAAACTGAGGCACATGAAAGTGCGACGAGCAGCCCTGGTACCTAATGGGGTTAATGGCCTGCAAAGGCTACTTTGAATTTGTGTTTGACCTCAGCTCAGACCAAAGCTTAATTACTTTTATTGAGGTCCCCAAGTCCTGTTAGCAGGTTACCTCACAGAACACCTGGCCAGCTGTCCAAGAGGATGTTCCAGGAGGTGGAAAGAGTTAGCAGAGGTCCCAGGGGAACAAGAGCTCACCTGAAGCCGGCAAGATTTCAGGCCAGCCTCCCAACTGTCTTTTCTTTTACATGCTGAAAGCACCAGTCTCCTCCCTGAGGGAGCAGGAGGTCACCTTGCTAAAGAAATTGCCTTTGAATGCAGAACAGTGAAGCCAGGAAGAAACAATAGTAATAATCAAAGAGTTTGCCTTTTCTTAATTAGTAACCAAACAAGGTGACAACCTTTTGGGGGGAAGGGCAACAGAGAGGGTCAGGAGTGGATGGGACCAGCATATAGGGCAGGCAGTTGGGAGCTATTGTCCTGGGGGTTTTACAATAAAGGAGCCTAAGGGCTTTAGCGAATGCTCCACTAATTAGAGGGAAAGTCTTCCTTAGAATTGTCCACCCATGGCCGGAGGTGCACTGTGACTTTTCTCACTTTGGAATGAATGGGGTTTATGAGACCAGGTCCAGCAACTCTAAATGAGTGTTCTATAATTGTCATGGGGGCCTGCCTTCACGGAGGGAAGCTAGTTCAAGGCTTTATCTTGGGGGCAGATGGGACAAGGAGAGTTGGAATAATAGCTTTGAGTACACTTTGTCAAATTACAAAAAAGGCTCAGTTCCGGTCTTTCTCAGCATAAAGCAGCAGTGCTGGAGTTAGGATCTTTGTGGGAGGTCAAGGGAAGGCCTCACCCAGGAGACCCTTACCATTCCAAAAGCAACTTGGGCGAATCTGGGAGCTCACGTCTCCAAGATGACTGAGACCAGTCCCCACCCTCTTCAGGTTTAAAGTCTAGAGAAACGGGGTGCAAGCAAGCAAACCTCTAATTTGAAGCCTAGAATGAGCACTCAGGATGATGTGGGCTCCAAACTGGCAATCCAGGATGAGAGCAGGTGATAGAAGGTCTGGTTAGTCCTCTACCTCTCCACCCTTTCTGTCCAAGATGAGTCAGAACTGGCACCAAGGGAGGCTCTGTTCCCCCAGGAAAGGAGTGTGTGGCTAAGTTGCTGGGTAAACATATGAAAGATCAGACAGCACAGCCGTGGGCCACATGCCTGAGGGAAGTGGTGAGCGCCCCATCGCTTGAGTCACTGACTGCTGGGGAATCTGCATCCCATTCTGGAGGCAAGGAAATGCGGACAGACCTCACCCATGTTTTGTCTGTGACAGCTGGGTGGGGTCTCTCTCCTTTTCTCCCAAATCAAGCATAACCCAAGTTAGTGTGCGTGTTGGGAAGGGAAGGGGAGAAGGGGGGCAATTTTAGCTCTGTGAAACTTTTTAATGATTCCTGCTCCAGTTGTTGAAGACACTACCCCCACCTACCCATAATGTCCTCACAGGCCACTAGCCACACTCAGGGGTCCCATTCAAGCCAGAAAGTTTAGAGAGGAGTCACAGACTCTTCCATATCCTTAGACCTTGGTGGCTTTCCTGGGGCCCTCAGGTAGTGAGTCCTTAGGTCAGCTGCTTCCTCTCCCCATCTGCAATGGCAGGACAAGGAGCTTCTGGCAGCTCTGGGGTCCCAGCACCCTTTTGGCTAGCAGTCCTCCATTCCACGCCAAGCTGCTTCTGTGGCCCCTTTCAAAGGGTTTACTTAAGACGCATGGAAATTTTCTCGGGGGAACCAGCCTGATGAGCCGTCAAAGCCCCACACAAGATCAAGAAGCAAAGCTAATAACCTTTCATCCCAACAGCTATTTCACAGGCACTTGACCTCCATCGCCCTTGTTATCCAGTGTTCATTTGCTGCTTGTTCCCTGGATGCGACATAGAAATCACTGTTTGTCTAAGAACAAGGGCTTTAAAGAACTAGTAGAGTCTGACCCAGATATCCAGACACCATCTGTAGATTATCCCCGCCAACCCACAATAGCTGAGACATCTCAGGACATCTGGTTCAGGGGAATTCTAAGAGCCGAAGGCAGCAGGATCTGTAAGGAGAAAGCCACATTAGCATGAGTTATAATCTGGCTCTGTAGTTTCCATGCAAGGGGGAGGATTCATGTTAAGATGCTGGTAGTATGAAGGAATTTTTATAAAAGCAGGAGGGATAACGTGTTGACAGTTCTTAACACCTGATAAATACTTTGAGCTTACCTGTGTATCGATTGCTGTTCCATTGTATCTTAACTGAGCTCCATTAAAATCATGGTGACCCTATTCATCTCCCTTGGGAAGTTTTCCTCTGACTACCCCTCCCAAAGAGAGGCTGATGCCTTCCAGAGAGGGGACCTAGTGTGGTTGCTGAGCTAGCTGGCTCCCTGTCAGTCCACAGGTGACATCCACACTCACTGTCTGTGTGATCTTGGGCAAGTCACTTGTCTTGATAAACCTAGGTCTCCTCATTTGAAAGACTGTCTCCCTTGTGGAAATGGGAGTATTATGTCTGATAATGTAGAAACCAAATACCCTGACTCTTCCAGTACAGACTTGATGCATGTTAAATAATAGTATTATTACTATAAATAGACAGGACCTGATTTTATTTTTTAAAGAGAGAAGGACAGTGGGGTGGGGAGACAGAGAGAGAGAGAATCAATTTTTATTGAGTTTTTCACATGGCTTTCATTGCTCTGACACTTAGTTGTGTACGTGGGTGCTGGGGTTTGAACCCGTGTACTTGCGCATGCCCGGCAAGCGCCGTAACTGCTGAGCCACCGCTCCAGCCCCCATGACCTGATT
The DNA here is from genome assembly GCA_004027875.1 of Aplodontia rufa. Taxonomy (NCBI): domain Eukaryota; kingdom Metazoa; phylum Chordata; class Mammalia; order Rodentia; family Aplodontiidae; genus Aplodontia; species Aplodontia rufa. The sequence continues at coordinate 22,893 of PVKS010030519.1, forward strand.
TTAAATTTGGCCAGTCTAATGTTACTCTGTTCTCAAACTTTTGTAGATTTTTAAAACAACCCCCCCTCATATTTTCTTTTCTTTTTTTTTTTTTTCTGCTAAGAAACAGAGACCCAAATTGTTCCCTTTTTTCCCCCATAATGGGCACAGAACCCAGGGCTGTTCTACCTTTGAGCTATATCCCCAGCCCCCCTTTTTTTTTCTTATTTTGAGTCAGGGGCTCACTAAGTTTCCCAGGGTGGCCTTGAACTTGTGATCCTCCTGCCTCTGCTTCCTGAGTCACAGGGATTACAGGTGTGCACTACTGCACCTGGCCCAAATTGTTCCTTTAGTGAATTACTGCTTCGAAAATACCTAAAACGAAGCAGTTCAAGGTACCATTAAAAGCTGGCAAAACTGGGAGGTAGGAATGTAGCTCAGTGGTAGAGTATGCATAATGTTCTGGGTTCCGTCCCCAATACTGCAAAACAAAACAAAAAAATATTCCCCTGCCCCCCTCCAAAAAAGTAACTGGAGATTCCAGCTGACTGGGATGGGAAATGTTTCACCTCTTGTGAAGGTCCCATAAAAAGATGGGAAATATGAATGAATGTGGTCTTATTAATAAACTGCTCCAATGCTTGACCAAATAAATAAGAGACTATTTGGAATTGTGATTGGTGAGGAAAGCTGTCTTCCAATTTGAGACTCTAAGAGCCCCATGTCCCCCTTTCCCCTCTAATGCATTCTGTACTCAGAGACACTAAGAAGGAAATGTGGGCAGGGTCTGCACCAAAGGGGCTTTGTTATCAAGTATGTGTGTAGCAGCAGCAGGGCAGAATCAAATGGAAACAGAGGTCCCTGACCATACCAATCCCTGACACACATCCTCTTGTCCCCAGTCTTCCTGAGGAGCTTCGTTTATCCAGGGCAGATCACTTTCTGTGTTTTTTTTTTTTTTTTTTTTTTTTTTTTTGCTGTGTTTCTTTGGTTTTGGGAATCAAACCCAGGGATGCTTTACCACTGAGCCACATCCCCAGCCCTTTCCAATTTTTTAAAATTTTGAGACAGGGTCTTGCTAAGTTGCTGAGGCTGGCCTCGAAACTGTGATCCTCCTGAGTTGCTGGGAACATAGGTGTGTGCCACTGTGCTTGGCTCCGTGTTCTATAACGAGCATGGGGGTTCAGTAATCCCCAAGGTTAAGTGACTCTACAATGGAGTCAAATGGAAAAAGAGGAAGAGGAAGGCTTGAGTGGAAAGCAATGAATTCGACTTCATATGCACTCAGTTTTGATGTCAAGGGGGGCATCTGAGTGTTGACAGGAAGAAATAGGGAAATGGAAGGGAGGTTAGAGGTCAGGGTGACTGGAGATGCAGTTTCACCGAGGTGAGCTGATAAATATGAAAGCCAGACAGCAAGGGGTCAGTGCTGGTGGAGAA